>ML675690.1:7450901-7571616 GCA_007922155.1 Mesoclemmys tuberculata
TATTAACTGGAATCCTTAAACTCATCATTAAAGCAGCCAGATAGAAAAAGTCCTCTATTCCACAGAGGGCATTACCTAGTAATTCACACTCTCAAATCATTTTGAGTAGAATTGAGAGATAAATGCCTTAGAGAAACAATGTGTGGGGGTTTTTTGGGAGGGGGTGGGGGGGTGCGTTGTTTTTGTTTGTTTTTTTAAGACCCTGCTATGCAGCTTTCTTCTTAAATGTAAAAGGTAATGTATTGGAAGGTTGCTACTGTCAAAAGAGGCTGTAATCAGAACTAAACATTCTACGTATTTCAATATATATTAAAGCACTAAGGATGAGGGAAATGGTATTTCTTCAACTGCTAACAAGGTGTAACCAGTGTGTGTTACACATCCTCCTCCATGGCCAGTGCAAGGAGGATGATCGTCTGCTACAGCCCCCTGTTATGGGATCCCCAGTCCTTTTATCCCGAGCTGCAGGCTCATTCTTTTAGGTCTTTTAATCCTCTGGAATCTCATAGTTTGGAGGTCTCCAATTCAGTCCCTTGTAGTGACAAAGATGGCAGTCACCCCAAAGGCAATTTCCAGCATCCTAAACAGTTAATGGGTAAAATTAATGTTATGTTTCCTTATAAAAAAAGCATGAACATGTTTCTTGGGCAAGGTCTACATGATAAGCTTACATTGATATAAGTACACCGCTCAGGGGTGTGAAAAGATCCAAACCCCTGAGTTGTGCAGTTATGCTGACCTAACCCCCAGCGTAGATGGCTTGTCCCTCCCAGCATAGCTACAGCCTCTCACTTCTTCCTGGAAGCGCTACAGCAATGCAGTTGCACCACTACAGCATTTTAAGTATGGGCTTGCCCTTAGTCTAGATGGCTTTTATTGACTAGGGCCAGAATTATTCAGATGGGCTGACCCCTGCACCAAAGTAAGCAGCTGGGTTTTTAGAAAAGTTCCTTGTAATTGTCGTGAAGCTGCTGTGAAACCTGTATAACAAATTTCACAGGAGGAACTGCCGGATATCTTTGAAAATCTGAACCTTATTTAGGTGGCTAAATGGGAGCGGAGCATTTTGGAAAATCTGTCACCATTTACAGGCATCAAGGACTTGCCAGTTTGGCCTTTAACTCTTTCGCAGATCTGGCGCTGTGTATCTAGATAATAAATCTACTTCTCCAACCGTGTCCTGTTTCCCTCCAACCAAAGCCAAATTTCTGCCTCTCTACCTGGCAATCCCTCATCGATATCACCAATTTAATATGGCTAGATGGAATTTATTTTTCCTCCAAAATCTGCTCAGCTTCTTTCCATTATTTATCACTATTCACAATAATCACTCAGGCCCACAATCTGCAGTTCACTTGGAATTCCCTCACCTCCCGTTCCTTTGTCCCAAACATCCTAGTGATGTCCAAATCTTATTGCTTTTTCTCTGCTTAATAACCAATCTGTTTCTTTCTGTCCAGACAACAAACAAGTTTGGTCCACATCCTGATCTTAATTGCCATAAAAATTACCTTTCTGGCCTCTGTGACACCTACATTTTTTCCCTCTGATTTCTTCTTCTCGGATTTTGATAATGTGTCCATCTCTATGATATCTGATTGCCAGTCTTTATAAAATGCAACGGCTAATATTGTGGTCCTGGCTCATCAATTCAGACGCATCACACTTCTCTTTTGAATCTCTCCACTTCATCATTTTCAAGCTTTCTTGTGCTCATTTTTGAGGCCCTTCACCACTCTGTCTCCTGCATCTGTACTCATATGAACTTATATATTTTTCTGTTGCCACCTCTGTTCTGCTAGTGATACCAGCCTTCATGTCTACTTGATCATCCACTTCTCCTCCAATACGCCTGCAATTTTCTCAACTGTCCCATCTACATGAAAGGCCCCCTTTACTGGTCCCTTCTGAGCTGCTTGTTGACACCCATCTCTTCAGAATCCTTACAGCAACCACAGCAACCACACTGTCTGTCCAAGAAAGTAGTTTATTATGTTAGTATTATGTTAGTAGAATTTTGTATTAGTATTATGTTAGTAGAATTTATTATGTTAGTAGAAAACTGTTTCCATGTTTTGTTCCAAAATGGCTGGATTGCCAAACATCCATTGAATGGGTTACAGGAGTGAGGCATTCTATTAAAGGGACATAGAGGTACAGAGCTGATGATTTTAACCAAATGAATGCTGCATAGTACACTAAGTCCTGAATGTGGAGGCATAATGCACATCTGGTGTTGCTTAATGGTGAAAGGGTCATATAACTTAATGTTAACAGCCACTTGTTCAAAAGCAAGGTCAGGTGGGCTGTCTTTCAATCCATCAGCTAACCACCCTTCAAACATTTCCATTTGGTGCATCTGTGAGCTACATTTATGGGAATATTTGGTATTGCTCTCTTAAAAGTCCCTTGATGCTAATCACACAGGCATTGTGCTAGGCACTGGACAGAGCCCAGAAAAAATTTAAGGAGGTTTCTACAATTTCTGGGGTTTAAGGTTCATGCTGTTCTCACATATTGCCTCCCTCTCTGTATAGTACTCACGTCAAATCCATCCTTTTCATCAGTTCAGTCCAGTGGAAATTTGTCCCTGATACATCTAGTTATGTCTAGAGAGAATTATTTTGCTGAGCAACACCTTTCACTCTGATGTCCAGGTGACGAGAGTGACTGTGTTTGTTGGTGTGATACATTAGGATCAGATTTGTTTCCAAAGGCAGATGTTTAGAGGAGAAGATTTTTTACATCAAGTAGAGGCAAATCCACTGAAATATGTTATTGGATTAGCCCTCCTTAAAGTTAATTAAATTGGTTTCCCTTCTGTTAACTCCTATAACTAGGAAACTGTAGGTGAGAGACTTCATCCCATTATAGTTTAATAAATTAAACCTCTTCTTGCATCTCTAACATTGGGAAATGTGCATTATTTTACGTTAATCATCCCAGTGGATTTTCTCTGAGACTGCAGAACACATACTATTGTTCCTGGCTCATCCAGAGTGATTATCCACTTTTCAAGTGGTAAATCCTCCATTATTGGCTAATTCTGTAAAATAGAAAGGGAAAGAGCTTCATCTTTAATGCAGCATAAACCTTGGAGCAAACCCACACAAGAGCCTCCCCAGAGAAACAATAACAGTAAAGGGACCAGAATTCTTGGAGGGGTTGGAACGGGGTAGATAATAATCCAGGAAGGAACCTGCTATGCTAGGCTGAGTGTGAAAATGAAATTGTGCTACAGGGACTCAGAGCAGACAGAGGTAAGCAGCTATTTTTGAGGAGCAGCTCCTAGAAATTTCTGTATACTTCATCACCCTTAAATCGCTTACCTATTAGATACAAGAATTTTTTGTACAGATTCAGCAGAGCACTTAGGTACACACTTAACTTTAGGCCCCTGAGGAGTCCCATTGACTTCACTAGACTACTTCACTGGAGCTAATCACGAGCTTAACATTTAAGTACATGCTTAAGTACTTTGCTGCATCACAGTCATATAGAAGCAGCTGACAGGCAAAGGAATATGAACTTTCAGAGAGAGGAACAGAGAGAACCGGAATGATTTGGGAAAAATCAGTAGCAGATGCTGCTACTAGAAACCACCAAAATAATATCCCCTACCCCTCAGTTGTTTACTTGAGGAACTGAAGGCAGCAACCTAGTAGACTAGTAGATGTCTGTAAGTGACAGACTTCCTGAGGTGCTGCCCATCCCATGCAAAAAATGAGAACTAAAATTGATAGAGCTCGCAGAGCCTGCTGTGCTCAGACGAGGCAGAGAGCAAGGGCAGTGATAACAATGAGAGTTTTCTACTTCACCGACAAGTGGAGAGTTATGGGAAGCAATCTGGAAGTGAATCATTTGGAACGCAAGAGAAAAGGATTCTTCGTTGTCTGAGATTTCAGTTACAAAAAGAAGGAAAAGATTTTCTGGATGTGTGGAGCCAACACAAGGGTAAAGGTTTCCAAGAGGCATTTATGGACCAGCATGAAGATCTTTCAGGAGGATTATGGGCTTGAAAGGTGCTGAGCAACTCCTGTGAGTGCTGAGTGCCAAAAACTCCCAGTGGAAAACTATAAAAAGCACTGATTGTATGCTAATCTTTGTTTTATTCTCCCCCTTCTGTCCCCAACCTCACACTCTTGTTTGTCTGTTTCATCCAGCTGTTGCATCCTGTCTGAGGCAAATATTGTAAACTCTCTGGTATATGACTGTCTTGTCACCTTTGTTACTTGTCTGCCTAGTGCCTTGAGCAATGGGGCCCTGATCCTCAGTCAGGGATCATAGCTACTATTGTTTTAGAAGTAATTAATTACAATAATAATTGTATTCGGAATGAGAGAGACTCTATGGATAGAAAAGAAACTAACACAGACCTTAAACAAATTTTCCAAATCAGTCCAAATGCAACAGGAAAACTTTGCAGATGTTCATAAAAGTTTGGTTAGCTGTTTTTTTAAGGTCATCTTTCATTTTCATGATTGGAATATTGGTATAGAGAGGTATAACTTACTTAGGAAGGTCAGGCAGGATAAAAAGAAAGGAGGATGTGCATTATACATCGAGAATACATACACTTTTTCTGAAGTCTGAAGGAAAGGGGGGCAGGCTTGTTGAAAGTCTCTGAGTAAAGATGAAAGGGTAAAAAATAGGGATGACATCATGACAGGGGTCAACTATATACCACCATATCAGGAAGAGGAGGTGAGTGAGGCATATCTAAAGCGAACAGAAATATGGAAAACACAAGGCCTGTTAGCAATGGGGGACTTTAAATCCTCAGGCATCTGTTGAAGAAGTAATACAGCAAAACACAACATTTCTAATAAGTTCCTGGAATGTACTGGGGACACCTTTTTGTATCAGAAAGTGTAGGATGTAACAGATAGGAAATAACAGATTAAAGAATATTTAGACAAGTTAGATGTATTCAAATTGGCAGGGCCTGATGAAGTTCATCCTTGTGTACTTAAGGAACTAGCCAAAACAATGTCAAAACCGTTACCAATCATCTTTGAGAACTCATGAAGTAAGATGAAGTCCAGAGGACTGGAGAAAGGCAAATATAGTATCTATTGTTGAAAAGGAAAAACAAAAAGGATTCAGGAAATACAGAACAATCAGTCTAACTTCGATATCTGGAAAGATACTGGAACAAATTGTTAAACAATCAGTTTGTAAGCACTTAGAGCATAATAGGCTTATAAAGAATAGCCAGCATGGATTTGTCAAGAACAAATCATGACAAATCAACCTAATTTTCTTCTCTGTCAGGGTTACTGGCCTAGTGAGTGTGGGAAGAAGTAGATGTGATATATCTTGAATTTAGGAAGGCTTGTTACACGGTTGTATGTGACATTCTCATAGGCAAACTAGGAAAATGCAGTCTAGTTTAATTTAATGTAAAGAGGGTGCACATCTGGTTGAAAGACCATAATAAAAGAATAATTATCAGTGGTTTGCTGTCAATCTGTGAGGGTGTATTTAGTGTTGTCCCACAGGCATCAGTCCTGGGTCTGGTACTATTCAATATTGTCATTAATGATTTGAATAATGGTGTGGAGAGTTTGCTTGTAAAATTTCTAGATGACAACAAGATGGGTGGGGTTGCAAGCACTTTGGAGGACAGGATTAGAATTAAAAAACAAATTGGAAAATTGGTCTGAATTCAACAAGATGAAATTCAATAATAATTTCCTTCCTTCGAAAGGAAAAAAATGGAATGCACAACTACAAAATGTGAAATATCAGAAACTGAACCTGAGACATCAATGTGATGCATTTGCAAAAAAGGCTAATATAATTCTGAGGTGCATTAACAGGAGTGTTGTAACGGGAGATAATTGTCCTGCTTTATTTAGGACTGATGATGCCTCAGATGGAGCACTGTGTTCAGTTCTGGGACTTCTTTAGGAAAGATGTGGTCAGATTGGAGAAAGTCCAGAGGAAAGCAACAAAAATATTTAGGAAACTTAGGTTTAGATTTATGGGCATGTTTAATCTTGAGAAAAGAAGACTTGGGTGGGGGAGGACACATGATAATAGTCTTCAGAAATGTTAAGGGCTATTATGAAGAAGGCATTGACCAGTTGTTCTCCATGTCCACCTAAGCTAGGACAAGAAGTAATGAGCTTACTCTGCAGCAAGGGAGATTTAGGTTAGATATTAAGAAAAACTTTCTAACTATAATTTCAGTTAAGATCTGTAATAGGCTTCCAAAGGACGTTGTGGAATCCCCATCATTGGAGGCTTTTAAGAACAGGCTGGACAAACGTTAGTCAGGGATAGTCTAGGCTTACATGGTCCTACCTCAACTCAGGATCAAGAAGACCTCTTAATATCCCTTCCAGCCCTCCATTTCTATGAATTTTTGTGCACCAGTATGCTTCTTGGTTTCAGTGTAGGCTGGAAAAAGCGGTGCCATACCATACAAAATTCTGCTCCCTGAGTATTTCTAGATTGGATAGAATAAAAGGCAATGAAATCTTACCACAAAGCCTCTTCTTGCAACGTTTCTAGGCCTGTTTTGTCTACCCAAAAGATTCTGAGAAATATCTGCGGTTTGGCATGAAAGCAAGCTACTGATGGTCTAGGTAATGCTAGGTCCTACCATAAGCACAGAGGACGGACGAGATGATCTCATGAGGTCCCTTTCAGTCCTATGATTCTATTATTAACGATCACCACACAGATTGCCTAAATCAAGATTTTACATCTGTTTGTGTAGCATACGTAAACAACTTTATTTTTTCAATTTACTTGTTAGCGAACAGCAACATTCGTATAACACAGAAAGTGCCATGATTTACATTGCATGTGCCCTTGAGCTGTGGTTGGGAAACATTTATACATTCAAGATGTGTTTAAAGGGAGAAGTTCTAAATCACATTAGCACCACAGTCAATTTACAAATAGAGGCTTCATTTTTCATGCTGCATTGGTTCTAGAGCCTGTATTAAAAAATCACTGAAAATGCTGATGGGACATGCGGATGAAATTATACAGCACTGAAAGCCTCTTAAGGTAGCTGTTGCATTAGAGCTATGATTCTGCTTGTTCTTCAGAAGGGGGATTCTGTATAGTGACCAAACCAAAACCCCCAAAATAAACACCCTCCCTCTTAGAGGGAGAATGGATCCAAATTTGGCAACAGACTCATCTCCAGCAGTTTCATTCTTGGCCTAGATCTTCAGCTGGTGTAAATTAGTGTAGCTCCATTGGCAGCAGTGCTATGCCAATGAACACGAGCTGTGAATCTCGACCCTGACACCATTGCACTGTAATAAGAGTTTAACATGCTAATAATGTGAATAAAACAAATCCATAGATGCTGCCTATCATATCTCATCGTAACCCATGACATTTATAGACATAGTTGTAACTAGGAAATACAACTATGATGCACAAATTTCAGTAAAAGTTTTCTTGGTGTTTCTTAGGTGTAATCAAATCAGTCTGCACCATCTAATTCTGAAAGGAAACATTGTTTAGTATATCTGTCTATCTGATGTCACTCATTTTAGTTTCATTTTTAAGGTGGATGGCACCCTGTTATCTGCATCAGGTCTGGGAGGCAAGATCGCTTGAATTCTAAACCTAGCTCATTGACTGATTTATGTGTGGCTTTGGGCAAACCATTTAATCACTCTCTGTTTCCCAGTCTATGAAAATAATAATAATATTTACTTACTCCACAGTGGCGTAGTGAAGAATGGTTATTTACAGATTGATTTTTCAAAGGTGCTGATCATCCAAAGCTCCCGTGGAAGTTACAGAGAAACTGTCTGTGCTCAGCACTTCTGTAAATCAAGCCATTAATATTTGTATCGTGTTACTGAAGATGTAAATGGAGGGTTTTTTCAAAAGGGTCTAGGAGATTTGGAAATGTCACTTGTAAAATGTTGTTTAAATATTGGATAATTTTTAGATTTATTTCAATTATTTAGATTCTGAGTATTTAATTAGAATACTGTCTTCCAAAATCATAGTCCTTGTATAAACAATACATGGACAAATATGTTTTGTTACTCAGTTACATGCTACAGTGTCTATTATGAAAGAGTAATATGACCTGACCACCTTGAAACCGTGAGCTAAGGTGACTTTTAATAAGATTTCTATCATTGCCTTTTATCTTTACAGGAAAGAAAAGCATGTCCATGAACAGAGTAAATTCCTCTCAGCAAGCTGTCAAAAGTAATCCCTGATTTTTCTGAGGTGTAAATCAATGTTCTCTCCAAGATTAAAATTTATAGATGTAGTAAATCCTCTACTCTGCGAGAATCACTGGACATTCCCCACTCTGGGAGCATTTGCTGCATTAGAGCAAATCACATCATAGCTCGCTCTTATGACCACTATATTGCATGTGCATTCAGTAGGGATTCGTAATGGTCTGAACCTGATTGACAAACCTTATGTTGAGAGACATTGGTCTTTGAGCCAATGAACCACAAACCCAAACACAGCAGCTGTACTACATAAGCTAGTGAAAAATTCCCATTAGCTGAGTGCGTTTGTACATGCTTTATAGATACTGTCACTGATTCTTTATATCTGCTTTCCATGTGTGCAGATACTGGAGGGGAAAATCATTGTATTTTTCACACTACAGCAGCTTGGTACAGAGAGTGATTTGCCCAAGATCACATAGCATGTCAGTAGCAGAGCTAAGGGTAAAATGCAGGTCTACTGACTCTAAGTCTAGAGTTCCATCAGCTAGAAACATTGCCTATCAAATATTAAGCATACATCCCTGATGAATCCCAAACTTCTGTTGATTTCAATGATCCTTTTGGATGTGGAAAAAAGGGAGAGTCAAACACTTGGGATTTGTCTACACACACAAAAGGTACCATGTTAGCTATAGCAGTAGAGTTAAAGCTTTTCACTCCCCTCCAGTATGGAAGTGCCACTGGCATAAGGTACCTTTATACCAGTATAACTGCATCACTGTTAGATGTTGTGCTGATTTAACTATTTTGGTAAAAAGGTCACACTTCACTCGCCATTGTTTCCTTGAGAATATGATCGTTGTTTAGTCTTGTTTATAAAACAAACAGATAATCCTAAAATTTATAATTATCATCATGGTGTTCCTTATTTCAGCGCAAGGCACAAACCTACAACCAGTTGCCATCCCACATATAATTGCTCATGTATAATCTTCACTGGACCCTCACACATGGTGACTTCAGTGGGATCACACTCAAGAATAAATCTTAGAATGCTCCGACCCATGTTTCCAATGGCTTTCAATCTGTTATTGTATCAAATTGAAGCTTTTTGTTACCATTTTCATATCTCTACCCTTCCCTGCTGCTTCTTCTTTGTTAAGCTTTGATTTCCCTCCCTACTCCACCAGTGTTTTAAGCCTTATTCATTTCCCACACAGGGCTTGTTTACACTTACAGTACTGCAGCTTTGCCACCGTAGTGCTTAGTGAAGACGCTACCTATGCCGACAGGAGAGCATCTCCTGTCAGCATAGGTACTCCACCTTCTTGAGACATGGTAGCTATATCAACGGGAGAAGCTCTCCTGTTGACATTGAACTGTCTATACCGGGGATTCAATATAACTATGTCTTTCAGGGGTGAGGATTTTCGACACTCTTGAGCGACGTAGTTATACCGATATAACCGATGTAGTGTAGACCAGTACACTACCGATGTAGTGTAGACCAAGCCGCAATTAACTTTGTGCTTTCTTCCAAACAGCTCCTATGTGAGGCACAATCTCCTGAATTCATTCACAAGGCCCTTACTCTGTCCATATTTAAAAATCCTCTTAAAGACCCACTTCCACAGTCCTACGTGCAGTTTATCAAGTTCACATGTATATAAATTGCTTGCTCTTCTTCCCCTTCCCTAAATCTCTGTCGCCTTCTCTTTAGTTTGCAAGCTCTTCAGAACAGAAACCTTCCTTAAGGAAACGCTGAGCACAAAATGGGTGCTCCTGTGAATTGATTAATGCTCATACAGATCCCACTAAAACAGGAGTGCCTCTTTTTAACCTAGCACATTATTTACCGTTATTGATAATAAACAGAAATTAATACAATTATGATGCTACTTGACTTTTATTTCTGCAAAAACCCAGTTCCCCTCTTTTCCCGATGGAGATGTCTGTATATGTCACTGTGATGTACAGTGTTAAGAATCACTTTGTGGGACAGGAAACTCAAGTTTTCCATTAAGCTACATCTTTTGTATCACCCATCAGAAGCATTTTGTTCTTTGATGTCATGAAGCAAGGTAGTTTAAAGATCACAAATGGGGGTGACAGCAGGAGAGAGAGTAGCCCGTGTGATCATGAATGGGAAAAGAAGTGTAGGTCACCTGATTAAGATATTGTCTGTAGTATGAAAAAGTTTTGAAACCCCTTCTCCAGTTGTCAAAAGAAGGTACATGGACTCAGGTCTCCAGGGAGTTCTAGTCTCAATTCTGCCGCTTATTCAGAGCTCTTTAGGCAAGTTCCTTAAGCAAAGATAGATCTGAACCAAAATCTACCCCCATCTGAACACCCATTAAGAAACATTTGAAAGTGTTTGATTCTGAATTCAAAGTCTGTAGGTCAGTCTGCTTTCTACATGTTTGGGCAAATTGATTTCAGTTTTACTCCAGTTTTAAATCAGAGTAAGTGATAATTCTTCTCAATCTCGTACCCTCCTCGGGAAAATGAATGTAATTATTCTTGCCTATCTCACAAAGTATTCTGAATTTGAATTAACTGTTAGTAAAATATTTTGTGTTCCTCTGGTAGACTGTGCTGTATAGACACATAGTACGGTTTATTAGTGACACAGGAGACAAGGAGATTTTTCTTTTATTGTTCCTACTTTAATCGCTGATTTGATTTTTTTATTTATTTATTTTATTCCTGTATTGGACTTAAGAAGTGAACACATGGTATAACTGTGGCAAATCCCTAGCTTCATAAAGTTTAGAATATACATGTATATTTTATTACAAACAAGCTCACAGGACTTTTACTATAGCAGCTGAGCTAATTTAATATCCGGAAAAGCATTTAAAATATGTATACTAAATAATGTTATGACTCTAGATAAATTTGCCAGAGCAATCAAATTATAGACATGCCCTGTGTGCATTTTTTTAATGAGCTGATTTTCATTTTATTTTCATGGGTCACACTTAAAATGCACCAGAAATACTACTAATGCTCTGGTTTAGAAAGTGATATCTAAAAATAGGCTTATATAGAGTGAGATAAAACTGTCTTCCTAGTAACTTGTAACCATTAAAGAGCCCATCACTCTTCAGAAAACTAAGATATCTATGAGCTTCCAAATTCCAGTTTAGGGGCACAGTCCTGCTGATCTTTACGCATGGAAACATTTCTATTGCAACCTGCATTCTGTCTCCAAAAATTCTCAAATACGGTTTGTGAATGGTATCTATATAAGAAGCTAGATATAAGATACATAGTTTCTCTCTGCATTTTTAGGTGGGTATGGTATTTTTAACTTCCTACCCTAAATGATTGTCTGTTGTTCTGTGTGATGTCAAACTGCTGCTGTGTTCCAGTCCAGCTGTTTCCGTATTGTTGGGTGAAGTGGCTTTTACACAGAGTGTCTGACATTGTACTTTTTAAAGTCCATGGTAGAATGACCGCACTGTATCTTTAAGTGGGGGAGAATTTGTCTGTCTGGCCGAATGGAATGAAGAGAACAGTGCTTTATGGACGGAGGCTGGAGAAGGAGGGAGAGGAGAGAGGTCAAACAGTTGCAATTAGAGACAAGGGGCCAGCATGAAGACGCTGACTCATCCCCTGGAAACCAGATGGGCAGAAGAAATTAAAAGGGGCAGCCTCATATGACAAAGTCCCCTTTTACACAGAACAGGCTGAGGCAACCACCCACCCTCCCTCCCCTTTAGGTGGTGAAATACCAGGTTTGGTCATTTGGGCATTGCGATAGCCACCCCTTTTTAGGGATGCTGGGAAGGAATTTTTCCTTTGCCACCAGGTTGGCCTAGGTGTAGTTGAGCTTTTTTCAAGCAGCAGATTGAGGGAGGGCTTTGCTGATGTGTGGCTTGAAGGGAGTTAGGCTGTGTGTCACCACTCATCATAGAAGTGTTGGGCTGATGTCCGGTGCAGGTACTCCACAGGGAAGGTATACAGGACCAGATAATAATATAATTGTGGCCTGATTAAAACCATGTCTCCTGTCCTTCTTTTGGTGTAGTCGGACAATGTGAGTTGACTTCAGTGGAGAGATACGTAGTTTATGGAGCATTTTTTTTTATCCTTTGTGATGAAAGATGCTAGGTAAATATAAGTTGAAGAAATGATATCTCCTGATATAGTAACATATGATACACATTATATTATTCTTTTATTATGAATATTAATGATTTAAAGTATTTGGTTGACAGGAGATTGAGTTCTAGGAAATGTCAGTCTACTCTTTGTCTTGTCAGAATGCTGTCATTCTCTCCATTGTGTCTGGGAAAATGTATTTTAATTTTGCAAAGATCACTGCCTGTCAACTTACCTTCAAAAATGTATTTTTAAAAGCATTAATTCTGTCTCCAAACAGACACTCAGTCTTTAACCAGGGAAGGGGCAAATTTTTAATAATGAGAAGAACCACATACACAGGGATGTGGTAGATTTTCAACGTTTTTAAATCTATACAAGACATCTTTCTGCAAGAGATACTGTTGATCAAATTGAAGTTAGACGATTGATGCAGGAATCACTAGATGAAATTCTATGGGGTTTTTTTGGAGGTCAGCCTCGACTACCATAATTATTAAATATTTGTATTTTCATAACACCTTCGGCTCTTAAAATCTATGAATTTAGAAAATAAAGAACCTCTTCTAGAGTGATTTCTGTTCAGCAATTTTATAATATGTTTATAATAAGTTCTGCCACCAGAATATGGTCTTGTGGGGTAGGATGTTCAAAAGCACTCAGCAGTGGCCTAATTCTGCACCCACATTGAAGGAAATGGTGACATTCCTACTGACTTCAACAGGAGCAAAGTAGGCCAGTGCTGAATGCTGTTACAAATTCTGTTTTTTGTATTAGTAGCATGCTTTGAGTTCTTTTAGTTCTGGGAGCCAAATTTAAAACTTGCTCTCAAATAATGCATACATACCTGTGCACCTAATTTGCATGTGCATGTATTGCAGTTGGGAGCACACATTGAATGTTGTATGCTCATTTAACAAGCTTCTTGGCATGTGCAAATACCTGAGTTGTGAGCACCCTTCTAAAACCACATATAAAAATTATGAGCCTAATCCTTCAAAGAATTATTGGTAACTTCGTTCCTATGCATAGACTTGCTGACTTCAATGGGAGTACCTGCAAGACTGAAGCTATTCATGTGCATCAATCTTTGCAGGATTGGGCTTCACAGGAGCAGTTATGTCTGTTTCATGTTGACTGATAATTAGGCCATGTGTGTTTAGCCACCAGAGGGTGAACAAGTCGAGATGAACAATGAAAAAAATCCTCCCACACTGATTGCAGTTTATGTCCAAATTCCCCAGAATGGTGACTGGATTTTAACCTGTTGGAGGAAGAATGGAGGTTTTCACTTCCCACTTCTCCATCAATACTTTCGCAGGATGCGATGTATGCAGCTGCTACAGTGGATTATTTTTAACTTTGCAGAGAGAGACCCCTTTAATGAGAGAGACTGGGTGACTCTCAATTAAGGCCAGTAGCGATAAGCTCAGGACTCCAATCTGAGGTTGATGAGCTGGAGTGAAGAGATGAAAGTGACAGCAAATGAATGTTGGGGATGCCCTCACTGTTGATATGTAAAAAGCAGTAGCTGCTTACATTCCTGAAGTTTATCTAACATGTTAAAGCACATGTTTTTATTATTTCTGCCAAAGATATCAATACAATTGTAATGGTTTTGAAGGCTTTAAAAATATAGCCAATAAATTAAATGTAGCAGACTGCAGACTATCAAAACAAAACATGGTAAAGAATCTCATTTTAAAACAATTTCCTTCAAATATTGCATGAAAATTGTCATGTATGAAGTTGGCATTGTTTATAAACTAGTGGCTACATTGACTCACACATGATTTGCAAATGTCTAGTTTTCCAGAGACGCTCTCTCCAAAACATCACCCTGTTTATTTCTTTGTATGCTGTGTATCTTTCTTCTCCCACAGCTCACCTGTTCTTTGTCTTTTTACATTGCAAGCTCTTCAAACAAGAGTTGTCTTCCTGTGTGCTGGTAAAGTGCTCAGCACAGGACCAGATCCCAACCAGAGATGACACACTAATAAGCTAAGAATTTGATAGTAAATGTATTTAATGTATGCCGACTATGTAGTTTGGCAATTTACCCGTGAAAGGGGCATAAAAATCAGTATTCTAGCTGAATTATTTTACCTGTTGTTGTTTAAACATCCCTGAAAGAGATTAGAGATTAGGTTTGTTTCATTTGTTTACACTGTACCCATGACAACACTTTATTTGTAGTCAGCTTCCCTCTTTCCACTGTACATGGATAGTCATTTTCCTGTGTTCTGTGCAGGGTTTTCACACAGCAACTGTGGAGAGGAAGGAATAGGACAATGTGACAGTAAACCCATAAAAATTGGAATTGGGGGGGAGAACTAAGTATGGATGAATTTTAACTGTATTTAAAATTGACTGGTTTTCATGTTTATGGTGTCCTCTAATGCAGTTCCAGTATAGTCTGTATACAGCAAAAACAATGAGAGTCCTGTAGCACTTTAAAGACTAACAAATTTCTGTGGGCGTAAGCTTTCGTGGGCTGCAACCCACGCAAAAGAATAAATGGACACAAATCAGACATTAAAAATGGTAACATCCATAAGTCAATCAGAGAGCACTTCAATCTCCCAGGAGACTCTGTAGCTGACTTGAAAGTTGCCGTATTTCAACAAAAAAACTTCAAAAACAGACTTCAAAGAGAAACTGCAGAGCTAGAACTGATCTGCAAACTTGACACAGCCACACTGGGTCTGAATAGGGACTTAGAATGGTTCTCATTACAAGAAGTAATTGTCACTGTTCACACATTCTCACCTTCTAATCAATGGTTGTGAATAGGCCTCAGCTACTCTAACTGAATGGACTTTGTTTACACTTGCCCTCCCCATTGTTGTTTCTTACCCTTGGATGTATATGTATACCTTCTATCTGATTTCTATTTAATGCATCTGATGAAGTGGGTTGCAGCCCATGAAAGTTTATGCCTGCAGAAATTTGTTAGTCTTTAAAGTGCTACAGGACTCTTGTTTTTTCTAATGCAGTTGTGACACCAACAGTAGGTCACACAGATTTACTCTCTGAACGCCAGATCATGACTTTAAGGAGCAACCTTGCCTTGGGAGCACTGCAGATCTACCATGTTCCTGGGAGAACTAGGAGGCAGTCTCAATTTTGCCAATCCCAAATATTCAGAAATCATGAGTCAGGCCCCAAAAATTCATGAGTTTTTTGGGGGGAGGAATCGGGGGGAGGGGAGGGAGTGTGCACTCAGATCAAGTTTTCAAGCTTTTCTTCTCAGCCACAAGAGCAAGAAACTTGTGGGTTATTTTTAAATGAAAACTGAAATTTTGTAATCCCATAACTCCTAGAGTTGTAGCTTTAAGATAATGCCCAATATTGCTAGATTCATGATAAAAATTGGCAATGATTCTGTCTTGGGGAAATAGAAATGTCTTTCTGAACTCCCTGGCACACTGGGTGAATATACTGTGTACTTCACCTCCTTATGGAGTGTAGCCAAAGTTGACCAGATATTAAATGTGAAAAATTGGGATGGGAGGGAGGTAATAGGGTTTATGGGAGGTAATGGGCTCCTATATAAGACATAGCCCCTAATATCAGGATGTCTGGCCATCCCATGTAGCCTGCTTCCCCACCCACAAGGAACAGTCTAGCTTTCAAGGTAGTGGGAAGGAAGGGGAGTAGTGGTGACCCTGAAGTTTGGGTGGAACTGGAGAATGAGGGTTTGGTTTCATGAAGGATTTTGTGCGGGAATTCTGGGTTGCTAACATACAGGCTGAGGCTTTAGAGTTTGTAACATTGGCCTCTTGGCATGCTTAATAAAGATCTCTTTCCTACAACCCTGTCTGCCTGCCCTATCATGTATTGTTAATGAATCATCTGTAGCCACCCTGCATCATTTGGGGCTTCCGGTTCCCCTGAGGAAATAGAGATGGAGCAGCCCAGCTGCTGAGGGCAGGTACAACTGTTTGGCCAAATATTGTCCATGAAAAGCAGGCAGATGTTTCTCATGCCCTCAGGCCTCGCACACGTGTAAAAGGTAGGCAGAATCTTGCTGTGTAAATTAAATGTTCTCCTCACACTCTCATTTGTAAACACATATGACATATGTCAGCAAACTGGAGAAATGCATCCCAGGGTCAGATTGAGGAGGAGTTGATTGTACTCCTTCTATCTCTAACCCACCAGAATGAGACATCACTCACTGTAGAATGCAGATATTTTTATTATAGTAAGTATTTATTATGTAACTATCTGAGCAGCCCTGGGGTTCTTGCATTTGACGTCCCCTTGGAGAGGATTGCCTTTGGCTCTGCTGGTCTCCTGGTACTTGGGTCCTTATTTACTGGGAGGAAAAATAAGTGGTGATTCACTTAAATACCTCCCACTAATGGCGATTAAAATGAGACGTCATTTGGTAAATTGTGCAGCTCTGCAACCTTCCCTCTCCATTCTTACATAGGAATGAAATGATTAATTATGTTGGCATTTAAATTATCAACACTGGGTATCTAAATTAATGTCTCACTGACAGGAACAGGCTTTCTAGAGACTTGTGTCCATGCTGAAAGTGGCTTAAAGTAAACAAGAAAAAGGTTTTCTTATTCTGCAATAGCCATTCCTCAGAAATTCCATGTGTAAAATAACCCATAGATATATTATTTACACTCCTCTCTCTCTCTCTCTCTCTTTTTAATTTTCTTTGTGACTATAACAACGAAATAAGCCCAGTTCCCTCCATCTCTCCTCTTTAGTCATGTGGTCCAGCCCCCTAATCATTTTTGTTGCTCTCCACTGGACTCTCTCCAATTTGTCCACAGCCTTCCTGTAGTGGGGGGGCCCAGATCTGGACACAATACTCCTTACGTGGCCTCACCAGTGCCGAATAGAGGGGAACAATCACTTCCTTCGATCTGCTGGCAATGCTCCTACTAATGCAGACTAATATGCCATTAGCCTCACTGGCAACAAGGCACAAGGCACACTCATATCCAGCTTCTTGTCCACTGTAACCTGTAGGTCTTTTTCTGCAGAACTGCTGCTTAGCCAGTTGTTCCCCAGACTGTACCATTGCACAGGATTCTTCCATCCTAGAATGCAGGACTCTGCACATATTCTTGTTGAATCTCATCAGATTTCTTTTGGCCAGCCCACCAATTTGTCTAGGTCACTCTGTATCCTATGCTTACTCTCCAGCATATCTCCCACTCCTCCCAGTTTAGTGTCATCTGCAAACTTGCTGAGTGTCCAATCCACCTCATCATCCAGATCATTAATGAAGATGTTGAACAACTTCTGGTACACTCCATTTATTAAAGGCTGCCGACAAGACATCGAGCCATTGATCACTACTCACTGAACCCGATGATCTAGTTAGCTTTCTATCCACCTTATAGTCCATTCATCTAACCCATACTTCTTTAACTTGCTGGCAAGAATACTGTGGGAGACTGTATAAAAAGCTTTGCTAAAGTCATCCACCGCTTTCCCCACATCCACAGGGTCAGTCATCTTATCATGGAAGGCAATCAGGTTGCTCAGGCATGATGTGCCCTTGGTGAAGCCATGCTGATGGGATCTGATCACTTCTTCTTCTCCAAGTGCTGCAAAATGGATTACTTGAGGACTTGCTCCATGATTTTTCTGGGGACTGAGATGAGGCTGACGGGTCTGTAGTTCCCTGAAACCTCCTTCTTCCCATTTTTGAAGATGGGCATTATATTTGTGTTTTTCCAATCATCTGGGATCTCCCCCCAGTCACCACGATTTTTCAGAGATAATGGCCAATGGCTCTGCAGTCATATCAGCCAACTCCCTCAGCACCCTCAGATGCATTCCATCTGGCCCCATGAACTTGTTCATGTCCAGCCTTTCTAAATAGTCCTGAAGCTGTTATTTCAGCACTGAGGGCTGCTCACCTCCTCCCCGTACTGTGGTGCCCAGTGCAGTAGTCTGGGAGCTGACCTTATCTGTGAAGACACAGGCAAAAAGAGTGCTGAGTACGTCAGCTTTTTTCGCATCATCTGTCTCTAGATTGCCTCTCCCATTCAGAAAAGGACCCACTCTTTCCCTGATCTTCTTCTTGTTGCTAACATACCTGTAGAAACCCTTCTTGTTACCCTTCACATCCCTTGCTAGCTGCAACTCCAGTTGTGCTTTGGCCTTCCTCATTTCTCTCCTGCATGCTCGAGCAGTATTTTTATACTCCTCCCTAGTCATTTGTCCAAGCTTCCATGTTCTGTAAGCTTCCTTTTTGTGTTTAAGCTCACTGAAGATTTCTCTGTTAAGCCAGGGTGGTCAACTGCCATATTTGAACTTCCCTTTGCACACTGGGAGGGTTTGCAGAAGAGAAGATTTGGACTCAGATCTTGGCTTTCAATCCATACTCAGAGTGGTAGAATAAGCATTTTCCAATGAGATGAGAATGTAGCCCTGCTTTTGTTTTTCCCATCTGCTTCTATTACAGAATTATGTAAAAATATACATCTTTTTTAAGGGAGCTGATAATTTGTATCAAGTATATATAAGACTGCCTGGCTTGAGGTGGCAGTGACTGACGATTACATTTTTAGAGTGGAATCCTAACTCCACTGTGGTCAGTGGGCGCTTTGCCATTGAGTTCAGTGGAGCCAGGATTTCACCCAGAGGGTGCCAACATGGAATTCAGTAGGTAGGATGAGGAAGCTGGTGAAAATTTAATATAGCCTATGAGAAGTACACTCAGTCTCACTTGTAGTGTTAGGGACATTCACCTCCTTTTGCCTCCATTATAAGCTCAGATCCCATGTGACTGAAAGGAAAAGTGTGAGGTCAATGAAGGTTTAAGTTTCACAGATATTGATTTCTACAGCAGTAAAACCTGGCCTTGTTTTAATCTTATTTTTTTTCCCTTAGACTTAAGGGCTTTGATACCACTAATAAATACTACAGTTTTGCTGAACAACTGCAGCTGATAAAATCTATAGTGTGCATTATATAAAGAAATGTATGGTGTTAAGTTATTTTTTCCAGAGATATGATGTTCTTCAAGAAAATGGAAAGTGTAGTATAAGTGAAGAACAGCCCTTTACTAAAACTGTCTTTTTCTCCCTCCACACCACCACCACTACTGCTATCATCTTCTTTTAAAAAAACCCACTCCATTCTAATGAAGAAATGTTGTTTTTTAGTGGCAAGGGTTACTGAACTTGAATAACCATTGTTACAAGTTTGAGTGGCAACTTCATTGACCCTCATGTATATTTACCTAAAATTCAGAAAACTATTTCATGACATATTAATTCATTGGTTGTCAGATAGCTCAATCCAAATGTATAAGTACTTGTCCAAGTTTCCATGTGATGGTCTGAAACATAGTCAATATTTCTGAGTTTTCAAGGTTATTTTATGGTAATTAAATGCAAAAGGATATTTTGTTCAGGCTGTATCACAATTTTTATTCATATATTCCCAGTACAACTTGAGGTGAGACAGAAGGAAATCTATTCAATATTATTTTTTTGTCTACTTTGTAATAACTGAAAGCAAAAAGGGTAACTAAGAGTTAAGCTGCGTCCATTAGTGTAAAGGAAATTTAAGCTATACAGCATTAGCTATAGATAGATAGATAGATAGATAGATAGGTCTGCCTGGCTTGATGTGGCAGTGACTGACAATTACATTTTTAGGGTGGAATCCTGGTTCCATCGTGGTCAGTGAGATATTTGCCATTGACTTCTGTGGGGCCAGGATTTCATTGTTAGGGTCTCAACACATGGAATACAGGAGGTAAGACTATGATGCTGGTGAAAATTTGATATACAGTAGAGACTTGGGTGTACTTCTCATAGGCTATAACTTTTATCTGTCTTTTGACTGTTCTGCCCAAAAGTTTATACTTAGCTTAGAGTTCAATCCAATATGAAACACTAGAAGAGACAACAGGTCAAAAAATGACCTTTTCTCCTTGGCAAAAATTGTGGCTATAATTAAGGTAGGGTCTGTATTTGGTGATCAGTGGCAACAGATGGACACTGCTGCTTTTCGTGATCAGAGCCTTTGATCCAATTCAGGCAAGGTAGTTGAGCTTCCAAGTTGTCTCCTATTCAAAAGCTTGACATTAGCCATGAGCGAGGTGCTTTCCTGAGTCAGATCCTCAGTAGTGTGGAAAGCAAATGCACCAGCGAAGGACAAAAGATGAAAAGCCAGGGACTTGAGGAAGGATTGATAAATCCCTTTCTGCATTTGCAGCAATGTCAGAGGAAAATTCTAAAAATGTTTTGGTCAGTAAAGTAAGCAGATGTTAGATATACCAAGAGAAAAAATGTTAAGTTGGAGAATTCCTCTATTAATTAACCTTTGATTTTAGCTACACTTAAGTTACTTGAATTATGAACATGAAAGTGTGCTTCAACCTACATCTTCCTTCTGTTTGAAATGTAACTCTGATCATAAAGCTTGACGTTACAGCAGCCTATTAAAGACAACAAGTTCTAATGATTCCAATTAGCTAAACTTTAGTGTAAATGTGATGAGTTACACTGGGAAAGATCATGGGAAGTTTAGCTGAAAGGCAAACTCTGTAACACAGTGGATGCTTCTGTTTATTATTTATATTACAAAAAGCACCTACATGCCCCAGCTGAGACTGGGGCCTTCTTGTGGAAGGCACTGTACAACCACTACTGAAAGACATACAGAAGGGACAATCGATGACCTGAAGACTTTGCTGTCTGAATGGACAAGACAAACAAAAAATGGGAGGAGGCGCACTGGCATAGTGAAGGGAAGTAACTTGTCCATGGTGTCACACTAGATATAACTGGAGGTAGTACTCAAGTCTCTTGCGTCTGACTCCCCTGGACTACACTGCTTTCCTTTAACAAAGACTTCACCTGAGATATGCCAGTTTACATTGGATGGGGATATGGCCCACAGTTTTGAATGAAAAAAGCATTAAAACTAATTTTGGGCTGAATTGCTAATAAAAGATGCTGCAGAGACTGTACTGGAAATGTAAGTTCACAGAAGAGTGCAAATGAAGATCACATTTTCAGCATGCTAAACACATTACTATGGGCAATGGGAGACGAGTCATTCTCCATCTCCATTCTGATATTGTTTTCAGAGGGAATCAGTGAATGCTCGATCAGCTTTCTGCTTCAAAGATTGAACTGTTGTGAATCCAGAATCCATGGCCTTTGGCTGTTAACTGGAGTGAACCCTTAAATAGTTTAGCAAATTCTCTTTCCTCTAGTGGAGCTACTTCTTGCCTAAACCAAAGTCTGTGAGAGGAGAATCAGGCCCAAGATGTTTAGGGTTTTTATTTGAAAAGTAGTCTCTTAAAAATCCTCTCTTAGTTCTGATGTATAAATCTTCTCAGTAAATCTGAAGGACTGTGTTTTTCTTTATAAACTTATTTCTAGGATTGCATTTAGCCAACCTCATTTCTAAAACACTTGATTGATTGCAAGATGGATTTACAAATCCACAGACACATTTACCATTCTTCTGTGTCTCAAGGCAGATATACAAATTCAGTGACAGCTTTACAAATCATGTGATGAATTCCTAAATAAAAAGATTTCATTCACCCAACCTTATTTCACACTTGAGATATAACTGATTTAGGCTATAAATCAGGGCTCTGAAGCCCTGCCACAATAATCAAGTTTATAAATCCTACTCTCATATTTAACTCTAAATTATGATTTATAAATCTTTCTCAGGTTTTATATCTCTGGTTATTCCCTGAAGCAAAGATTTAGTAGGGAGCTTGAAGTTACATATCTGATGTTGATTGGGTGGCATTCTTTACATGAGTATATGAAACGTGACGGATTCTATCTTTGAGTCTCAACAGGATCCTAGGATCACATGAGTATGCCATATCATAGTGTCTCCATGAGAGAATTTATCTTGTTGTTGCCAGATAACAGGGGTTACAGTGGAAGACAAGCATTCCTAATTCAAGTAGTTTTAGACTAACCTCCCTTCTCTTTTTCTTTAATTTCATCTATTAAAGCGTCAATCAAAAATTTTAATGATATAAAAGTCTTCTAAAGTGGGAGATATTCAGTGCATTGAATAACAAGTGAAATTCTTTATTTCTTTATCTCTTATTTGTTATTGATACTTTTTTCTTTCTCTTCAGAACATATTTCTCTCCAAACTATACAGAGCCAGATTTCTACCTCAGTTACCCTAGTGTAAACTCATATAAGAAACTGCCCCAGAGCTTTCAAAAGGTTTGGATACTGTCCCTCAGTGTCTTTTGTTTAAATAAAAATGTAAGAATAAAATTATTCATCTCTTTAAATTGGAGTTATGCACAAGAATCTTGATAGATGTTATCACTTTAAGTGATGATGTAAAGAGCTGCACCCAGGAAGCCACTTGCAGTGTTCATCAACAAGTTTGATTGGTCCTACAAAACCTAGGAACTATGCTTAATTTTCTTGAGCGCCATGTACTGGCATTTTATCAGTTAGCTAGTTATAGACTTATATATGTATATATATACACACACACAAATTGGAGAGACTCCAGAGGAGAGCAACAAAAATGATAAAAAAGTTTAAGAAAATCTGACCTGTGAGGGAAGGGTTAAAAACTGGGTATGTTTAATCTTGAGAAAAGATGACTGAAGGGGGACCTAATAACAATATTCAAATATGTTAAAGACTGTTATTGTTTGCCATAGGCTAAGATAGTGCAAGAAGGAATGGGCTTATTCAGCAGCAAGGGAGATTTAGGTTAGATAGTAGGAAAAAGTTTCTAATTCTAAGGATAATTAAGTACTGGAATAGGCTTCCATGGCAGGTTGGGGAATCCCCTCATTGGAGTTTGTAAGAAACAGCTGTCAGGAATGGTCTGGATTTTGAGAGTCCAGCCTCAGTGCATGGGGCTGGACTAGATGACCTTTTGAAGTCCCTTCCAGCCCTACATTTTTATGATTCTATAATTATATTTTAAGACAGCTCCCAGCTATAGAGCATTCCTATAAAAGACACTAAGGATTTTCTCCTTCAGTCCTGTGTTTCTGAATTGGTGAGCCTAACAAAGCATTTTGAAGTGTGTTATGATATTCTAATAATGCCAAGACCAGATCTTTGGAATCCACTGGGGCTTTTTATTATCCGCTTTTTTGCTATTTGTACTGACCTTTCTAGTAACCGCTTGTCTATGTGCTAAAGGGCTTGACTTGTGCTTGTAATGATATCTCAAAGAGAATTGCTACAATGAGCTATTGTTATAGTTCTCAAGCTATATATAAATGTGTGTCTAGGGATTAAGTCAAGGAAGGGGAAAAAAAATCCCCACCACTTATAAAATTACTTATTTAATTCACTTATAAAATTAATTTTGTTTTGGTGTTTAGAAATCATGTGCCAAATGTTCTTGGCTCTTTTAATTACAGTCCAATTCTTCTGTTACAAATATTTCATTGCAGTGGAGTTACTCTACATTTAAACCAGTATAACAAAGAGGAGAAGTTGACCCCTTGTTTCTCAGGCTTCAGTTGAAATGAGTAGAAGCTCTGATGTTCAGTGCAAAAGGGATGTTATCACCATCAACATTCACAGTCATTTTTTACCTTCTGGAAAGCTCATCATTTTTTGCTTGTGTTGCATACACATTTCCACATCACCTCATAATGCAGCACATTTTCAGAAGAGGATAAATTATACTAGCACTGTAATTATGAGAGCTTCTAAGTAAAGCGTATGTGAAAATGAAAAACAAGCTCACACAAGGGAACAAAAATACAAGGCTGTTCAATCTGGATGTCTTGCATAATGCAGCTGAGTACATAGCCAGGCCACAAGGGGATGTGAAAAAAGAATGAGCAGTGTGAATGGCAGATTTTTGTCTGTAATGCATTCATCCTGCAGTCTCCATTAGTTTATATTGTTTAAATGGTAGTTTTTTAGAGATGTTTAGCTGGCGGGTGTTTTTTTTTTAAACACACCAGATGCTGAAGAAAGACAGTTTGTAGATTCATACTATAGCAAGGCATCAGACCTCAGTCCTTGTTAGAGACCATATCATTTCTGTCTCATTCCCGAACCTATGCCGATGTATGTTAAAAATGCAGCCTCCTGTATACATTTCCAACTATTCTCACTTACATGGAAACAGCCTATTTTGGTACTTATATGGCCCATCAACATTGTTATTTCTATGCATCTCTCAACTATTTACCCTCACATCACCTAAAATTTATGGTTGAGCCAGGAACTGAACCCAGATCTCCTGAACACTAAACCACTGCCTTACCCGCAAGGCGCTCATGCCCCTTAATTTCTAAGACATGGGGACACATATAATGTGTATTTAAAAGATCTTTCTCTGCTTCACAAATCTTTGTGACACAACTTACTGAGGTTTTCCACTCATCTATTAAATTAGACTCTGTTCAGAGGTTAATATTTTTTTCAGGACACATAGTATACAAAATATTTTGACTGACTGCTTTAGTCTGCGTAAATAACAATGTCACAGCAAAGGCATTTTTTAAAATACGGGCAGTGATTGGGAAAGCCTTCATTTATTGTGTTCGGTTTGTGTGGGCCATATGTTTATGTTGTTACTGAAGGTTTTTCTTTGAGCATTACATGCTTCAAGAACATAGAGCTGAGACCTGTTTGGAATGTATTTCTTGTGGTGTATTGAGGACTGTGTTGGTATTTCAAGCTATCACTGAAGGAGTGGGAAGGCTTCTTTGTCCTGTTTGCAGACTAGGGGACTCTGTCGGGCTGTGTGTGATCAGAAAGCCAGCCTAGAGTAAGGTAGGTTAAGTTGTGCCTCTCTGTTTTATTAAATTGGAAACTGTCCACATTGCCATACAGAGCCATTTTATCTCTACTCTTGCTTCTTCTTTTATTAATAATTCTATCCTCATCAACAATTTTCTGTTATGTTCATGGCATAAACACAGAGAACTTACATAAAAACATAAACTATTCTTGCTGGAAGGTTGCAACATAACACCACTTGATCTTTTAGAATTCAGAACAACACACTAGAACCCCAAAACAGAGAGAGACAAAGCAGATTGTTCCCTAAAACAGAGAGGCACAACTCATCCCCTTACGGAATGGAGGGAAACAATGGTCTCTACCCTCAGTTGAAGGCTTCTATCCTTCAACTGTCTTTATGGAGTCTTCTGTTGAACTCATCTCTTCCTCTGGATTCCTAAATGTTGCCAGTGGCCAGAAATACTTACTTTCATCTTCAGTCTGGCCAAGAGATAGTGCCCTTTCTAGTTGCATATTGACCCTTCTCTCAGTAGCCACAACGTAGCATGTAGCATTTTAGATAAAGCATATGGATAAGAGCATATTACACCAGTGCTCTGTTGGTCCACATGGACTGTCAGTTTAGTTCTGAGTACAGTTCAAAACCTAATCTCCATAGAACTCAGAGGCTGACCCCAGAGAGATTCTTCTTAATCTTGCTATAGCTGTGGTGATTCACAAAGAAAATTTGGCTACTAGGATGCAGTTTGTCAACAGTTTGCCGACAGTTCTTGCTGATTGGTAGGCTTCTGCTTGTAGAATTCTCTCAGGCTGAGATCAAGGCCCGGTCTACACTTGCCTTTGTGATTCGGCGGCAGTCGATGGGAGATACGCAAGTGACGTAAATCACTTGCGTATTTCCCGTCGACTTTGCAGCATCTCCTCTGCACGGCGTCCATACTGTGCTGCATTGAAGGGAACAGCGCTCCCTTCGACACAGCGCTACTCCACTTACTGAGGTGGTTTTCCTGCGTCGCTTCCTGGATCGACTGAGCACGTCTATAGAGCTCGCTCAGTCGATTCAGAGCAATCGATGTGATGGCAGCGAATTTGCCGCTGTCAGTGTAGACCCAGCCTAAGACATCTTATCTTCAGGACATGGTACAAGACAAACCTCTTTGTGAAAGCTTTTTCTAACTGAATTGTGGTGTCAGGCCAACTCCAGCTGTCTCTAAGAAGGTGGATCTGAGACGGTAGAAAAGAAGAAAAGAGTTATGTTCCCTTTGTGTATAATTGATCATCTTCCAAATTACGTACATATCACGCAGATAATGTACTACAGTGATGGACGACTTGGAAATGTGTTTAATGATAATAAATGGGGTAAATCATAGTCTTATCAGTCCTTAGTTGACAAATATCCACTTCTAAAGCACTAACTATTCTGTCTGATTCCTGATCTATTCCTTCCATACAAGATTAGCATTTTTATGTAGTCCTACCAGCTCTTCAGTGGTATCAGAAACACAGGGTTTAAATCCTCAGCCTGGTGTAAACTGGTGTAGATCCTCTGAATTCAATTCAACCTTTTTGCAACAGCCGAGCACCAGGGTCAACGTCTATTATAGTTGCATCAACTATTTAAGAATGACACTTCCTCTTGGCAAAGCTTAATTAAAAAGTGTGGTAGTATGTGAGTGGTCTAAGGCTGACTGACCACTCTGCACTTGGTAAGCAGCCCTGCATGACCAAAAGTGATGAGGTAATTAAGTACCACATGATTAAGCAACCAACAAGGGGATTAACTCCTCAGCTGAGTATGGTAAAAAGAGAGTCAGCAAGGGAAGCAGGAAGGAAGGGTAAAGCAGCACAGGATCTCAGAGAGGTGTGATCCTCCTCTTCACCTGTCCTGTGCCTGCATAATAGGTAAAGGCCTGTGGAAAATGTTATGCTGTGGACAACAAACACTTGTAAAGTGTTTTGTAAATAAAGCACATAGTGTTTAACTTGCTATTGTGTGAGAAATGTTTGCAGCAAGGAATCCAAGGTGAAGGGCCTGTGCCTTGTGACACTAAAGTTATCTCATGGTTTTTATACTTATTGACACCAAAGGTCACATTAAATGAAAGGACACGTTTTCACGTTGTACCATATGTCAGAGTTTAGTTATGTTGTTAGAGAAGAAGAGTAGCCAGTTAAAAATCTAAACATAATTTCCTCACATCAGCCTGGAGATCATTCTTTTTACAAAGACATCAGCCAGACTTGTTCATCTAGAATAAGCATTGCCTAGAACACTTCCTCACAATTCACTCTGAACCTTTCCGAGGAGTTGAAAAAATGTCTATGTCCTGTTCCACCTTGGGGGGTGAGAGAAGAAAGTCCCAACGTGGAACAATTTTTTTCAATGTGCTGGAAAGTTTCAGTCTGACTTGTGAGTAACTGTTCCTGAAGCATTACAGTACTTTACAATATACCTCTAACACAAAGCATAATGGGATAGATTTCAATTTGGGGGGTATCTTTCTTTTTCTTCTCTCATCCAATGACAGAATTATTAGATGAACTCTGGGCTTGATTGTGCTCCCATTCAAGTCAATAGGAAAACTCTCATTGGTTTGAATGGTGCAAGGTCAAGCCCTCTAGGCTGTCGTTATTACTCATGTTCTTCCAACTCTGCCAAACAAGCATATGTGTATCATTTTGTATGCTAAATGATGAGGTTTTTTTCAGCCCTGAAAATATTGTCTACATACAGAACAGATCTTAACTTTTGACTACACAGATTCATATACATAATCTGCTATGATCCCCTGAAAAATGTTGGTAATTCCCAATTAAAAACCTTTCCTCGGGCATGTCAGTGATACCAATGGGGTTTATAGAATTAAGCTCCCTATGTTCATTTGTAACCTGCTGTTAATACCAACTTCTTAACGATCTCTGAATATATAATTTTAAATATCTCCGAAGACTATGATGTTGAATTTCTACCAGCACTGCTGGGACGTGCTTTGAAATGAGATGTTATACCACTAACCTCTACTTTCTAAGATTAGTGCCAGTGCAGAATAGTGTGGATTTTTAGTATGCTGTTGATACAGTAGTTAGTATTATTATTGGCATGGCTTGGTTGGGTAGTTATGCATCAATATTGCAATTCATTAGAGCTAGGAAAGAATTATGCACCATGAAAAAGGGGGCAAAACTCAGCAACCCATCTGCTTAGTAACACAGTTCACCATGAACACATCAGCCTGGTGCTCTGCTCTCTATGCTCTGCTGTCTACATTGTCATCTCACTGAATACAAAGTCCAGTTCGAGGTCTCTATGCTGACGTTGAAACCCCTCCATGGGCTCAGCCACAGCCACTGAGAAACCATCCTTCCTTCTATTACGGTGACCTACCACAACAGTTATCTTGCACTGAAGCAATTTAAGCTGCCAACCACTAGGGCAGGCTTATCAGTCTACAGCAACCACTAAGGCAGGTTCATCTGCTCATCAGCAGAGGAGGATCTAGACTATCAAACTCATTCCCAAAGAAATAAGAATGACCACGGAACTAAGCACATTCAGAACTAGAGAACTGATCCAAAGCCTAATGAAGTTGATGAAGGTCTTGGATTTTGGAGCAGGCCCCAAATGCATAGCTAATTTCTTTCTCCCTGCATAATCACCCACAGACACACGCAAACACTCAAACAAAAGATATCCACTAATCAAGCTATTTCTTGTACCAACTGATAAGGAAGAAAAAGAAAGAGAATACAATTTCTACTTGAAATACTTGGAAGATGCTCAGTTACTACAGTCAGGAGATCTATGTAACAACCTAGGCCCTGTTTTATTACAAGCTTAACAGTTTTGCTGAATTAGAGTCCTTGATAGACAACAGACAAACTGCTGTCTGGTCTAACATATCTGTCAGGCTCTGGGTTCTAGGTGGTCATGCCTCATGGTTGAAGCAGTGGTCGAGAACAGGTACCAAGAGTTGAAGCCAGATATAGAATTGGCATTGACCCAAGGGCAGTACTGAAATCAAGATATGGGAAGAGGATGGGGGTCAGAACCAAGGCCAGAGTCCATAGACAAGCCAAATTAGGATCAGAGTCAGAGTCCAGATGCAGACTGAAAGTCGAAGCCAGAGTGGAGCCAAGGTCTGGGGGTCAGGAGGTAGGCGCTGGGCTGGAGCAAGCCAGGAACAGGGTTAGAGCAGGGTCTGAATAGGGCACAGGCAAGGCTGAAGCAGGCTGGAACAAGTCTCATGCAAGGCTGGAGCAGGGGTAGGATTGGGAGCAGGCTGGAAACCTAAGGAGTGTGTATAACTATAAGGAAGCAGGAAGGTTCCCAGCCAAGTGGTGCTGATACACAGGCTAACTTCTGGGTCTCGCGGTGAGTGAAAGTCCAGTGCCTGGGGTTCGATTGACCTGGGATCTGCCCAGGGATAGGCTGCCTCAGCATTCCTGGGGGCTGAGTCTCCGCAGGCTTCGCTTGAGGGCTGAGCCATGCACCTACTGAGCATCTGGGGATGGATGGGCACGAGCCCGTCCACCTCTAAAGGCTCCTTCTCCCAACCTAAGAGGAGGAGCTGATGAGTGCAGATCTCAGATGAGTTTGGGGGACAGCTAATGAAAAACAGGGAAGGAGTTAGGGTCTCAGGGTCAAAAGTAAAGATCCATAGGTGGATACGAAGTGGAGAACCCTGGACAGTGCCCACTGTTTCTCCAGAGCATTCAGGAAGTCAGTGGATACGGCTCAGAGGAACTCTGCCCGGAGTCCTGGCCAAAACGAGGAGTGGAAACAGGCCCCGCAGTCGCAGAGCACCTCCTTGTCCCGCTTCCTCCTCCTGGTGTGGTGGACGACCACCACTGAACAAGTGCAACTGAGTGAGCAGCCCTGGTCCAGCTGCAGGTTTGCCTCACAAATATCTGTGTGGTATATCAGTTTTACAGTTCTTGAAATGCACACCGTCATTACATTTGTGAAGGTCTAATTTGTTGCTTTTGTCAATGTGTTTCTAACTGTGGTTGTTTTGTTTAAAGAAGCTATAGCAATATTTTAGGTACCACTGCATTTAAAAAAAAACATAATAAAGTTTCATTTGTAGCTGTACCCTTTTCTCTTTGAGTCAGACCTTTTCATAAGTATTTTTCCATTTAGACTAATAATCCTTCACTTTGTTTACAGCTATAAATGTTCCACTGCTATTTTGGCTGCTACCTCAATATCCAAAGCTTTAGGTTTAGGTGAAAACATTTTATTAAGAATCTGGCAGTTCCTTAAATGACTACAAGGGGAATAAACCAACAGCTAAATTTAAATATTTGCAGTTAAGATGAAATATACTTGAGATGATAAGCCATGGCAAATAGTCTTCCAACAGATAAAACAAAAACAGGACAAGCAAAACTTAAAAACAGCGGATAATTATGCTAAAGTTCTCTTCTTCCCTTATGTTTTGTAGATCATTTTAAAAACATTTTTTAAAACTGGAAAATAATCTTAGCTTTTAGCAACACAAAACAAGGTATGTAAAAATGAATAATTTATAAATTGTGTAATGTATCACTAAAAAACCCACTCCATTTGGAACCTTCAGAAAATGTGTGTGTGTGTTTTGGTTGGCTGGCTTTTGTTTGGTTTTTGGAGTTGTGTTTTTTAAGGAATTTTGTTTTAACATAATTATAGACAACCCCGTATTACAAAGAAAGGAATAGTCAGCTCTGTACTGTAAGCAAGCTTGCTAAGCTAATACAAAAGCAGAAAAAGATGGCTTGAAAGCCAAAACATTAAGAGCTGTGTGGCCTGGGGGAGTGGTAATGATATGCAGAATCTTTCAGCACCAGTTAAAATCTGGCCTAGATTGTCACTGACCAAAAAAATCTACAATATGAGGCTGTTCAGTGGCCTATGTGGACTGAGGGATGCGTCTCTCCCACGTATCTGTATCCAGAGGTTCTGTTGTGTGCATCATATTTATGTTTCCCCAATCCTGGGCTGGTCAGAGCTGAAATGGCCCCAACACAGAGCAGTCAGAAGGCATTACATAAAGCCATCTTCAGCCAACTTGCTTTTTCCCCAGCCTGGCACATCTCCTATGGTATACTGCATTTGTGCTATCCAAAGATTTCCCTGGGTCAAAGGGAATCCTCATCTGTCCTTTTAGGACAACATTCCAGCTGCTTTGCCTCCCAAGGCATGCTCCCAGAGTGTACACTCCCTCTCTGGCCCCTTTCTTTGGGATGTGGGACTCTGCGGTCCCACTGCAGTAGGCCCTGAAAGCAGGGCTGAAACTCCCAAGCCTTCCCAGTCACTTATGTCTGCTCCCCCAAAGGGTCACTGCCATGGTTGCTCTGGTTTATCATTTAACTCTTCAGGAACATGTGGCAGATTCAGGAAAAAACACAGATTTGGCACAGGAACTTAATCATACACACATACTTTACTCTTAGACAGCACAGGAGAGTAACAGATCAATGCAAAACAGCAAATGCATGAACAAAATCCCCAATCACGCTTGGTCTACACTTACCCGATGATACAGTGGCAGTCGACAGGAGTTACGCAAGCTACACAGAGTAACTTGGGTAACTCCCATCGACCGTAGTGCTTCTGTTCTGCGTGCCGTCTTCACTGCACTGCACCGACAGGAACCGCATTCCCATCTACGCAGCGCTACGCAACTTGAGGGGGTGGATTAATAGCATCAACTTCTGGATCGATTGAGCGGGTCTTCACTGACTGCTCAATTGATCCATATAGGTCGATCTGACAGCAGCGTCTTGCTGCCGTCAGAGTAGATTTAGTCTCAGAGTCCTCACCGCTCCTGAGAGTTCTTGGAGTTGGTCACTCTTTTTGAAGAAAGGTAAACCCTCTCCTGCCCCTCTCTCCTCCAGTTGTGCCTTCTATTGTTTGTGATGAACTGGTCCCCTTCACTTAGAGAAGCACCATTTTTATAAAACATCTCTGTCCTCCTTTGGTCAGGTGATTAGCTGGAGAAAGCTGCAGCTCTTTCAGTCACATGCTCGGCCTAGGGATGATTCCAGACCCTCCACACCATTCTCCTCAGACAGGATTTTGTGAAGAGATTGTCCATTCAAAGGCAAAGGTCCTGCTGGTAAAACACCCTTGTGGAAGCAAGTGAGAGCCATTTAATGCTATTGGTCCTATCTCTGCTTTTTCCCACCTTTCCAAACATAGCTCCTTGCTACCTGCCAGGTCCTTGCTACCAAATGGATTATCTGATTCACAGTGATGCTTACAAATCAAATTGTGTTAATAAACACAAACAGAATTAGAAGTGGACATAGACATGTTCCCCAGACTGTCACAATCCTTATTCAGACAAGTAATATAATTGAAGCTAATGGGTCCAGTCATCTGGGTATGAACTACTCATTTAATAAATGTTTTCTGGATCAGGTCCTACTGTCTAAGGGGAGGAGTCTGAACCTAGTGGTTCAGCACTTGTGAGAGAGTTGGCTGAGGTTAGCCCTGCTTTGAGTAGGGGGTTGAACTAGATGACCTCCTGAGGACCCTTCCAACTCTATTCTATGAACTACTCTGCCCTTTCATAGAGTTAACTAGGAAGAGGATCCTGATGCTATGGAAGGGGAATGTCAGGTGACCCTGATACGGAAAAAGTTGAGAACCTCCTGGTGAGGGAAGTTTGCGTTTCATGGACATTGTATGGCTGCAGTGCATCATGGAAGACATAGTTCAATCTGCATTTTCAGATTTTCTTTTCAGTTTATTAACATAAAAAGATTGATTTTTTTCTATAGAAAGCAGATGCTTTTTTCAAAAATAAATGAATAAAAATTGTTTTGTCGAAAACCTATAATTCAGCAAAATACAACTTGTACCAAAAAAGTCTCAACCAGCCCTCATTTACAGGATCTATGTATGTAAATCGTTTTCACGTTGAAACTTTCACTATGAAAGTTATAATTAGCACAGCAACAACAAAAAGTAGATAGCATCTTCTATTCTTTTGAATAATAATTTTCATTACATATGTATCTTTTTTAATTTTGCGGCAGACACAAAATCCTAGTAGGGTAGAACATTTTTTACAAAATCCTACCTTTCTTTTTTTGTTCTCTCCTTTTCAAATCAATGTTTCCCATATCTGCCAGGTAGCTCTAATCTGTCAGATTGCTGGGCAAGTCTCTTTGATGTATTTAGAGTGATAATTTAAGTGAAATGGAAATGAAAAGAAGGAAAAGGTCAAAATCTTGAAAATAGTTCTTTATAAAGGATTTGGATGATCACCTGACAAATACGCCTCAGTGGGAACCGGTGTTATAATTAAGGTTTGTAATCTCGTCTCAACCAGCAATTCCTTCTCATAAATATTACCATTCCTCTCAGTGGTACTTTCAATAGGATTACTTATAGCAAGAAACAGTGTGATTAATTCTACAAAGCAAGTTCATTTGAATGTTTATTCATCTCCCAATCTCCCAGTTGCTTTGAACTCCTCCTCCCTCCACCCCTCGAATGAAAGGTTATTCCAGGTGAATACTTGGACACTCCCCAAAATCTTTGTTTTAGTAGTACTATTTTAAACAATCCTAACTCCAATTTTGTCATGAAGCTGTCTCCCCCTTTATCCTTTAAACCCCAGAAGGGAGGTCCAGAGCTATGAAACATTGTCAGTTTTTACTTATAACATTATTGTTTATAGTACTGTAACACCTAGAGGCTCCATCCAAGATCAGGACCCCATAATGCAAGGTAATCTACAAGCATAGAAACAATCGCTGCCCTAAGAGTCTGAATGGACAGAGCAATCTAATGTTGTTGTAGTTGTGTTGATCTCAGGATATTAGAGAGATATAAATCTTTTATTGGACCAACTTCTGCTGGTGAGAAAGAGAAGCTGTTTGACTTATGTAAACCCAAAAGCTTGTCTGTCTGACCAACAAAAAATGGTCCGATAAAAGAGAGAACCTCACCCACCTTGTCTCTCTAAGGCAATCAAGTTAACACAGTTTTCTAAGGTTTTCTAAGGTTGCTTCTATTGAATTGATTTATAATTAGTAGTTTTGCAGTGTCACTTGGGGGCTTCCGTTAAGGATCAGTTCTTGGCACCATAGAAACAAAGAAGACAGAAAGCCGCAGAAAGCTTAAAATCTAAATGTCTGAGGCTTATTCTACACTAAAAGCTTTTCCAGCATAACTATGTCAGCTATGAGTATGAAAAAAGAAAGTCACATGCACCCCTTAACCAACACAGTTATGCTGGAAGAAATTCTGGTGTAAAAGCAACTATGGCAGACAGAAGACAGAAGACTGCTTCTGCTGGCATAACTAATGTCATTCAGGGAGGTGGATTAGCTATGCTGGCAGGAGTTCTTTTGTGGGTTTACTGTGCATCTCACTAGGGCATAACTATAGGTGAGAAAGTTCTGTAGCATGGACAAGACCCATGAAAATGCTGTGAGTGGATAAGACAGAGAGGATGAGAAGATTGGGAGGACAAGTAATATTTTAAAGTAAAAATGTGTATATACTAAGGAATGTTGGCTTGGCCAGACCTTCAAACCTGAGCTCTGATACTCAGGCAGTGGTTTGTTTGTTGGTTTGTTTTGTGGCTTATAGAGCTCCAGTAATAAATATTTTGAGGGACAAATTCTGCACTGAATGGCACCTGAACAACTCTGTTGTCTTCAGGTTCTGGCCTCAGTTGCCTGGGTGAAGCTAGGCTATTTCACTTCCCATTCCAGTGTTTCCTAGTCACAGTAGGCTGCATAGTTCCCTCTGTGGGCCAGTTGCTGACGTGGTTCCCTGTTCCTTCTCCTTTTCAGATGACATGTCTTTTAATTCTGGCCCTCCAGGGCACCAGAAAGTGAGTATCATAGGGTAATCTCATAATGAGTGCAATAGGGTGATGATTTCTGAACTTTAGATTTAGTTGAAAATTGTAATTTAAATTTTATAAATTTTTTGTTAAGGAACAATAAAATAATTGGACACGTATATAAAATCCTTGCCCATGCCTATTTTGGACCAGCTCTAATCAATATGCTCATTATACTTGTATTTTCTGTATATTCTGATTGACACCAACTACAAAGAGAGCAAAGCGTTTTTTAACCTAAAACAGAGAGAGACTCAGGGTGCAACATTTGATTGTGGAGTTTGAAAAGCCCCAGCGTTCAAGGATGTTCTGATCTGAAGTGTTGGCTCAGGCTCCTCTTTAACCTAATATAAAAGCAAAACCATATAGTATGGGATTTTCATATTTAGGTTTAATTTTCTTGGATTGATTTCACAGTTAATCATGTGATGGAGTAAGGGTGAAATTCATCCCTGTGTTGAGGACCAGTACAAGGCCCTATGCAACCTTAAGTCCCATTGAAGTTGTGAAGCCAGCAAATCAGCCTATGCACACTTTAAAAAGTCTATGGAAGAAAATGATCAATGAGACTTATGTATCACTTCCACTTAAATTCTCAAAATAGAATTTAGGGGGGCAGTAAGTGGTGTATAGATTTAGTGCTGGCTAATATTGTCCAGAAAATGGAAACCTATTCCCATGAAAAGTTTTGTGATTTTGAAAATTTTTTCATCCTGAATAAGGACAAAGAGTAAAAATTTTGAATATTTTTGTGGGAATAGATTTCCAGTAAAATTCCATTTGGGGAGAATTTAAATGGAATTTTTTTTTCAGTTTCCCAGCTGCCCACTTGGAAGGATCTTGTCAATTTCACTTTCTTTCTGCAGGTTGCCCAGATGAGCAGATAGGGAGCAGTTTTTTTTTATTTTCCTGATGGAAAAATCTATTTTTTTCAGCAAAACTGAAATTTTCCTGTGGAAAACTTTGATTTTTGCAAAAACAAGTTTTTTCCATTGGAAAATTATTCTGATGGAACATTCCCAACCAGCTCTAGTGCTGGCCCTCTGCACAGGGATGAAATTCAATCTAAATGCATTATGCAGTCTGTATTCTCTAATCTGGCATTATATCATTCACAACACAACTTGCAGAACTCCAAAACAAATCCTCCCTCCTATTCTCAGGGCCTTAGCCTATACTGAAAAAGATCCCGTCACTCAGATTCATTTTCATTTGTGTAGGAAAGATTTTGCCTGGAAAATTGGGAGCATTAACTAGGTACATACAAGGTACTAGCTTTTCCAGATGAACCTCCTTAGTTCTGACAACACCCTGGCTGGTAAAGCACTGTACACTAATTGCATTGTCTAGGCACATTGAGTAGGGATTTCATTTCACACATCACAAACTATCCACACAACCTTGTCATGGAAATATTTCATACATATCTTTTTCTTAGGAAAGTCTAATCTTCCCATCCTAGTTTCACAGTCCAGTACTCTGGAACAAAGCTCTGTTAAATCTTAATAAAAAAAAAAAAAGCAAAATTAAAAAAAAAACAAAAAACACTTCTGATTCTTTTACCCCATTATCCAAAAACTTGCTGTAAGTTTTGCAACATCACCCCAAACTCAGTTTGGCTTAGAGGGCCATGGCTTTGCTAATAAATCTACAAATGCTGGTACTGTTACAGGATGTCCAATGACTCAAGGAAAATTGTGTATCAAAAGACAATAGAGTCTCACAACCAATTGCACATTGGGCATTACTACAGCAGTGATGCTACCGTTTGCTATACATTTTTTTGTGGCTTTCCTCCTCATGAAAACTGTCTGACTGAAAGACGTGGAGACCGATGTTCTCTGTTTAATGTCCTCAGATGTAGTATAGAACTGACAGCACTGGTGCAAACTTCCCTACTCTTGCCTTCCATTTTAGGGCCTGATCCAAATCCTATTAAATTCAGTAGGATTTTTTTTTTATTCATGTCAATGGGTTTTGGATCAAGCTCATTCTACATAAAAAATAACACTTTCCAACCACTAATTTGATGGCTTAGAAAAATATCGTCTATGGATCTTTTATTTCATAATTGTCTGTTATAGGGATTGTAGATCCTTTTATAAAGCATCTTGTATTGTCCAAGTCTAGATACTGGACTAGGTGGCCCATTTGTCTGAAATGGCAATTGCTTTGTTTTCGTGCATTTGTTTAATTTACTTCATCTGTAGATTTCAAGGTGCTTTACAAAAGTGTGGGCTGCATTACGCTTTCCATTTGACAGATGGGGTACATGTTTATTTGACATCTCATTTTTAGGTAAATAACTTCCTCACAGAAGTGCCCAATCATGTCACATGACTGAAATAGGGTCCTGCCTATATGTTTACTCCTTACCCCTTATTACCTTAAAGAAAAAAGAGAATTAAATGTATCAAGAGGAAAATCCTTACGTAGAGCAAATTTAGTGAAACTATGACAGTTTACACAAGTTGATCTGGGCTTCAGTGATCACAATATTGAAACAGATTTTCAAATTCTAGACAAACTATGACATTTACCTGGAAATGCAAGCCCAAAGGAAAGTGGGTTTGATCAGAACTATCCAAGTACCTTTATCCAAGTCGCTCTTCTTGTCCTTTTGGATCAGAAAAATGGAATTATAAACATATCTCTTTCTCATAGGGCTAGATAAAAAAGTTGAGCCAGAATGAGGTTTTTTGTTGTTGTTACTGTAAATGCATTTTTGGAAAGAGAACATAATTTGGAAACTCCTACCACCCACAAAAAAAACGTAAATTTTAAAATAGTTTCTGAAACCCATGTTAAAGTTTCCATCCTTAGGTATTCCTCTGAACAAAGCACTGAGGCTCATATAGCCAGCACTCAAAAGTAGACCGTGTTTCCATCCAGGCAATATTGGCATGTATGAATTCATCTGTAGAAACCAATTTTGCTCTAATCCACTGAATTTTCACCAGATGTGGATTTAGCATCCCTATTGGCTTTGTGTGTTTTGAACTGTGTTTGGCTTTGAGAAAGCTTAGCATGCCTTTAAGCTTTAGGCCTCCCTGTTATGTCCTGACATTCAATTTTGCTTTTTGTGTTGCAGTGCATCACGATATGTTTAAAATACCATGGAGTGCGTGTTGTCTTTGATCAATAAAAATAAATCTTGCTGAGGTGATTTTTTTAGGTTTTGTTTGTTATATGTATTCTCATAATTCAGCCTGTTATCATTGGATTAGTGTGACTATTGCCCAGTACATTTTATGATTTTGATATCATGACACGCAGACTATTAGATAGTGTTTACTTTTGAGCAATTAAAGTATATTTTTCATTCTAGCATATTTCTTTGTAATATCTCATAAACTCCTCTGTTTGTGTTCCTGATAAAGATGAACCAATGTTTTCTGTTCAGCAAAACAAATGAACACCACTATAGGATTGTTAAACTCTGATAAAAACCATACATAAAAATCTGTGCCACTGAAATTCTCTTTGATTCCTTTGTTCCAATCCTCTAGGCAAGATATATAGGGGATTATCTGATGGCTTTTTATAGATTCTGTGGCTGTTTTTTTATGTGTTTTCATGGAATCCACTCTGGGCTGGATAATTCCAGAGAAACAGAAAACATCCTGCACTGGGTAATTAAAAGAACTGCAGGAAGCTCACTGCCAGGGAATCAGATGCTGGCAAACAGGTCTCTCCAGGCTCATTCAGAAAAGGCTAGCAAATACTTTTGTCCATCCATTTGGCTTTGGATCAGAAACAAGCCTGAAGAATACATTTTTTTATGCAGAAATTCTGCTCCAACTTGCATGCCCTACAATGCCGCTGACTTCAGAAGAATTGACCAGGGAGTAGGCCAATGTGGAATTTGTTCTATATAATCAAATGTTTCTTCTTGAGATCTGGTTTGCTCTCATTTACACCAGTGTATGAATCCAGAGTATGTTCAGAGAAGTGATTGGAGATAAACTGATTCAAACCTGATTTTAAAAAGGAGAGATCTCTACTGTGAAATTATAGATTCATAGATGATAAGGGATCACTGGTGATCATCTAGTTTGACCTCCTCTATAACGTAGGCCATAGGGCTTCCCTGGATTAATTCCTATGTGAATTTGAGCGTATCCTTACAACTGGATATTTTTCTAATTTTAAAATTTCAAATGATGGAGAATCCATTACATTCATTGGTAAATTGTTCCAATGATTAATTACCTTCATTGCTAAAATTGTGTGCTTATTTTAGTCTAACTTCAGCTAGCTTCAACTTCCTGCCATTATATGGGGAATGGAAAAGAGAGAGAAAAAGAGATGTGCACAAACTATGCTACCTAGTTTTTAAACAAGATATAGTTCCTTAATATACTACTAGGACAAGTTTTGTATTTGATCCAGAAATGAAATACATTTTTTTTCTTATGGCAGTTGCCACCTACCAGGGGGACCATTTGTAATGTAAATAAATTAGTGCAGCCTTTGCCAAACTATTTAGCATTTCAGATGTAAGTTCATGGGGAGCAGGCAGACCCCTGAAATAGACATTTTCTCTAAGTGGAACAATATGCATGCAAAGCTATAAAATCAATACACCATTTACTGAAAAGGAGTTAGCTCTGTTGATTGTATTTTCTTGTAAATGCTTTTATATGAAATGACTTGATAATGGCCTTCCAGTCTGTGAGAAACATTAATTAAAATAATGTCACACAGTAGAAAAAATACACAAAGAAAACAGTAGAAACACAAGGATTATAATGAAAACATTTCCTCTAATTTAAAATAAAGGTGTTCCATGTGAATTCTGGGTAGTTGCAGATATAGGCCCTGATCTCACAAAGGCTACCCATGTACATGAATTTAAGCATGGGATTAATTTCCTGGACTTCCCACAGCTCTGTGTCAATTGTTTGTAACAAATAACATGAATGATCAAAACTACTAAGTTTTGGGAAAACTAAAATCTTTTTAAAAATTATTTAGAAATTAATTAGGCTTATCCTGCATTTATTATTTTATTTTTTATGGCAATATTCACTTTTTCTGATGCTAATCATTTTGGCCAATAGTTTCAAAACTAGGAGCTTCCCAAATCCATGCTCATACTGCTAGGTAAAATGGCCTGATTTTCAAACGTGCTGAGCATCCAGTAGCCCTTGTTGATAGGGTGATACTGGTTGGTTTGGAAAAGAATCTGAGTATGGCAGGGAGTAGCTCTCCTTGCATTGTTGAGGATGTTATGTCTTAGTCAGAGACTTAAGACAGACTGCAGTGGTTTGTTTACTGAACAGAGCTGGCCATAGAAAGCACATCTCCACTTCTGCTCCATGGACTCCAGTAGTTTCTGATTTGTGACAACGTGCAGGTCAATGTGTCAGTTTGGCCTTTTAGGTCATTCTGTGGGTTAGGTCCTAGCATCCTGTGAAACTGTCTCTCCCCTTCCATGTTGCTGATGCATTGTTGCTCACTCTCAAATTTTAAACATCCGAGTGCAGGTGGCTAGCAATTCTCAGGAGAAGACCCTAACCTCTGGAATTCACTTCCCACATTAATACAAGAAAACCTGAGGCACCATTCAATCCCATCTGTTCCATTAGACTTTTGCCTGAAGTAGGCTTGTGGGAAAGCATAGTCTGTTCTTGTTTATTGGTTGAGGATGCGTCCTCCACATTCATGATTGTAGTGTGGTAGGCAGAAAGCTGGGGAATGCGAGAGGTCTATGGCAGGAAATGAACACAGCAGTCTTTAAACCCAGCCCATTTCCTTAGCAACCAAACCATCCTTTCCCACACCTTTCCAGTCTCGTACAGTGTCAAACTCACTGACAGCTGTTAGCCTATAATAATTAACATGAACATAAATAATTATTACTTATTATGTTCAGTAACACAAAATGTACCTGGGTTCCCCACTAAATACACTCAGAAACATAGCTCATCAACTATAAAAACTAACCATAATTAACTGACACAGTATAGTTAGTTCAAAATGACTAAGACATTTTTTACCCTAGTGTCAATGGTGAGTGATCTAATTGCTTCCAGTTGAGTGGGGAGATCTGACAGTATTGTCCATATCTGCTTCAATTAGGTTTTGAAAGCAGCAGCACAACATGCCATCAAGCCATGTAAGCTAATGACATAGTGTTCCCTCTCCCTAGGCTAGAGGACTCAGTCACTGAACTACTGAGAACAATTAGGCATGGGGGATGTTGAGATTTAAGTTCAATAGTATGTTAGAATCCTTTGCCATGGTACTCTAGTCCCAACAGGTGGCCGGCCCACTGATGAGAGAGAGGATGCTTGCATTCTGCCTTTTTGAAGTAGATTGAGGTCTTTGAATACCAGGGTATACCATATATAATATCGTACATGAATGACTTATGCAGTTATCTCTTATTGCTTCATCAAACAGTCTCTGATCTTATAAGGCCAATTGGCTGGGCGAGTCCCATTTTATTAGAATGTAATTGCTGTTCAGATGAGAACATTTACAGTATTTTCTACTGAAAATCCATGAGAAAGTATTTTAAAAGGTTTTAGGAAGATGGCCAGAAGACTCAGAGGAGATTTTAACTATCTCATGGTTGTCTGACATACAAAGCACATATTGCAGAATACACCTCTCTCTGGTAAATCTCTAATAAAATTTGAATGAAATAAGTGTGCTTTAAAGAATGCTGACTTTGTCCAAACATAATAAAGATCAGAAAAACCTATTCGATCAGTTTGCCCATCCCTTAGCTACTGCAGAATTGTTCCTTATTGCACAAATTTTCCAGTAGTTTTTCTACTTTAGTTGTAAATATCCTGGATGGTGTGGCTTTCCCATAGCTTGACAAATTTCTTTTCCATGTTGTTCAGCCTAAATTTTCATTTTCTTAGGACCACATCCTCAGTTGGAGTAAAATGCAAAGATCCATTATATCCATCAATATATACTAGCTGAAGATCTGGCCCTACCTCTCTTCTCATTATTTCTAGCTATAACCTCCTGTCTCATGCTAAATAATTCCTCTCCTTCCTAAGGTGCCCACACCTTCAAAATATTTGCAGATCATATTGTAATCTTAGACATTGTTTGAATTTGGGATTTTTTGTAACAATGTCCTATTATTCTTAACACGAGTGCAACCCCAAATTTCTTACACGGATATGAGAGCTACAGGGCTGATATATGCTGATACTTTAGATATAGAATAACCTTAAAGTTATTTGCACACAAGATCTGATGGAAAGCTGCTCAATCTTGAAAGACTTAGATCGAAAACCAAGACTTGGGAGGTCTTTATCCAACACCTCCCCTTCACTGATGATGAAGCAGTGACAACCTACACATATCCAAAATCTCATGGACAATTTTTGCAAAGCCAGCAAAACTTCAGGTTCACTGTAAGCTTAAAAGAAATGAACATAATGTGCCAAGAACTTGAAGAAGCACCCTCTGTCAAAATCAATAATTATGAACTTGAAATTCATAAAATCATAAGTCAACATCTGGACTGATCAAGAGGGTCTGGTAAAAAACCAAAATAATAGACCACACAAAGATCTGTGTGCATTGTGCGTGTATTATCAGTTCATTTTGTATGGGAGTGAGACATGGGCCTTATACTCTCATCAGGACAAAAGGCTCAACAGCTTTCATATGTGTTGTCTTCGTCTAATTTTTGGAATCTCCTAGAGGGACAGAGTCACCAACACTGAGGTGCCCAAGCAAGCAAGCATACCCAGCATGCAAACACTCCTTAAACAGAGATGCTTCTGCTGGCTTCGGCATGTGTGCTGAATAAATGATGAGTGAATCCCAAAGGGCATCCTCTATGGCGAATTGGCATCTGGAAAAAGACCTAAAGCGTGCTCAAAATTGCATTTCAAGGATGAATGCAAGTGAAACCTCAAAGAAATAGATAACTGGGACAATCACACTCAGGACCACAGTCTTTGGAAACCAGAGCTCAATAAAGGTCTCCAAAGACATGAGAGGAAGCAGTCTATCTTAGCAGAGGAGAAAAGAGCTTGCAGGAGGCAGAGCCCAAAGGATTGAAACATCACCATTAAATGTGACAAATGTGGCAGAGATTGTCTCTCTGGAGTGGGTCTCTTCAGCCACAGAAGCAGCTGCCATAAAACCAACGGAAGGATGCCTACTAAAAATATAAATACTAAATATAACAGCGCTGCAGTTCAGACTATGAGGGTGCCCACCAAAGTGCTATACTGTATCTCCCCCATATGGATGTTGTGGATGCAAACTAAAAGGTTCCTAGTCCACATTGATGTACTCCTCTTTAAACAGGATTGCATTCATATGAACCAGGAATCTTTTAATTCATGCCAACAGCGTCTATGTGTGGGAGTTAGAGTAAAGCACTTTGGTGCTCATTTCTACTCACTCCCCCTGTAATCCAAACTATGGTGCACTGCAGACATAGCCTATGTCTCTTGGAACAGGTCTCATCAACATAGTGTTAAAAATACCAGCAGCTTCAGAAGTCATGTCTGCAGGCCTAAATTTTCGTAACTGTCAAGTGATTTGAGGAGCTTTCATTTTTTCCTCATTTTTGGGTGCCCAATTTGAAACACCTCAAAGGGACTTGATTTGCTTGCCATGGATGCTCAGCACTTTCTGAAAATCAGGACTATTGAAAGTGTTTCAAGTTAAGCACCCAAAAACTGAGGAGCACAAATTCACCAGTCACTTTTGAAAATGGAGGCTTCCAACGTTGCTACCACTGGTGTACTCTGCAGGTTCACAACACAGGACAAATGTCAACTTTGACATGTTCATGCCAATTTGCATGAGTTTCCTGCTTCTGGAAGAGGGAAAAGACCTCTGCACTAATGCACAAAAACACTTTGATTTCAAGGGGGAGAAAAGTCCCTTTCTAAAACTGGGATATAATTAAGTGAGCCAAATCTAAAACAATAATTAGAGCTGGGTTAGGAGTTTTTCAACTAATTGGGTGGTTTTGGTCAGGAAATGTCAATTTGTTGAAACCAAAACTTTTCAGAGAAACGTATGGTATTCTTTTTTTCCCCTTTCTGCTTCAGAAAAAATGTTGAAAGGTTTTGTCCTGATACAGAATGAAATATCAAAACCTCTAAATTTTTGACAAAATGGAATTTCTTTTTCTAGCCAGACTAACAAATAATTTGACAGTTCCCGATAAGGAGAAATTTCAAAAGGTTAGTTTGGATACTGCTATGGAGAGTAAGGCAGGTGGTTTAAGAGATACTTCCTCATGTAGCACAGAGTAGCAGCTCTCTCTTTCTCTGAATTTGCAAGATGAGAACTTTAGAGGTGCGAATATTTATAGTCTTGAAAATGTTCCTTTAAATAACACACATGCTACAGTCCCTAGGCATCACATTGCGAATGATTTCCTGTCATTATTTTAGTGTATGTGAGTCAGACCCCCTAATGGTACTCTAATATATTTTTTTTATCAGACAAAAATTTCCTATTCATTAAAACTATATCAAAAAATGATTAAACATTTTAAGCGACTTTTATAGAACTGTGAGCTCCAACAGCTGTAGAGGATTATTCCAGCTACATTAGCTTTGGAGAAGAATTTGACAGTGTCCTAAACTCTCCAACTCCCAAGCAAAAAACAAAAAGTCAATAGCATGAATAGCAGCATGAGTTTACCACATCAAATCATGTTTTTTGGAGGGGAATGGGGAAAAAAGCACATCAGCAGACAAGGGAAAAAAATAAACTGAAAATCCCTAATAAGTTTTAAAGATTTTGAATTAATGAAAATACCAGTGGTGATCTCATTTTGTTGAAGGCGTTGTTCAAACACATTGGGTTGATGTGTTGCTAAGTTCTATGCACGTCACAAGAAAAAGAGGATTGAAGAGCACTGGCAGCAGAACTTTTCAAGAATTAACATTTTGGAGTGTTTTAAAATATGCGATGTTATTCTTGGATGAGGTAAAAAAGAAAAAATCTGAGGAACCCACAGAGGAGTAAAGTGGAAATTTGCTACAGAGGATTTATTGTACATTTCAGTTGCCAAGACACATACCTCTTATGATTCTGGTTTTGGCAAGAATGTTTTGCTGTTTGAGTACTGGTGGATGTATAGTGTCTTACAACAAATTAAAAAGAAGCTACATTCCGAGTCCTTCCCAGCTTTTTCACTTAGCCCAGTGTAGGGTGGAACAGGAGTTTGGGAGCTTATTCAGTGCTGTCTAAATACTGTTGCAGTGTGGGTATCATAAATAAGGCTCAGTGTTAAGTACCTCACCATCAAGTCCTGTTGCTTTAACAAACTCTCAGGAAGTGGTGACACTACAGTGGGTGAAATTCACAAGGTTAGATAGCTAGGTTAGGAGCTTTATGTGAAAGATCAGAACATGTCTATGCATTCCCCCTAAGGCCACAGCTTTCCCATTATCTGGTGTATTATCTTGGACTGTGACTTTGGACAGGCCAGACCCCAAGCCAGCCTCCTAGTTAGGGGATGACTTGCTTCCCCCACAATCTGAGACCTTCCCTAAGGCTTTCCATTCCCTACTGTCCATGGCCTGTCTTCTTCAGGAGAGGGCAGGGTCATGTCTTCAAGACACATGAGTGGAGAGGCAATGGTCAGGGTTGGAATGGGGGCAGGGCCTGGGGAGACATGAATCATTCCTTTCCTCATTCTACCCTGACCAGTAACCAGAGTTAAATATGCTAAAACAGTTAATGCAGTCTGTCCCAGATTCTGGCAAACACCCCTGTTGGCCACCCACTATGACTGCTGAGAGGGGAATCCAAGCCTATAAGCCCTTGGAACCTAAACAGCGTCCGGCCACTGCACCGCTCCTGGAGTTCCTAGGTATACTCTGACTTTCTATTTGGCAGCCTCTTCTGCATGTTGTAACCTGCTTTCCAGCCACTTAGGCTTTCTCCAGGACTCTATTCTAAAGCTTCTGGTTTACAGTTTAAATTTCTTGGGGGCATGCAGCAGTTGTCAAGCAGTCCACACACACATGCACATACTTTGCACAGTGTAACACCTTTATGTGCTTTTACATTTAATCATGTGATGCACAGGAGAGTACAGATCATGCCAAATAATTAGCATCCGGAACCACAGATGTCCCTCATTTTCTATCTATCTCACCCTTCCTTTGTGCTTCCTTGGTCCAGGAAAGCAGGCATGCAGCAGGGTGGCCCTTCCTCATGTAGGCAGTTGAATGCTAGCTCATCTCTTTCCCTCATGGAGCCCTTTATTCGGTTTCTATGACTTGATCTCTCCTGTCCGATGCTGACCCTTCCAATCTCTCTCTCCCCCATTCCCGTGTGTTTGTAAACACTTCCTGGGCAACTGGCCTGTTTTGTCCTATTCCTGGTAAGTTTCTACGGTCCCTACTTTCCCCCTCACTTTAGGAGGAAGGGAGGCTGAAAACTAAATGGGATGTGCAAGGCTTAAGCTGCTTTTAGGCATACCCTCTGTGAGGGATAAGTACCATTTTTAGTCTCAGCCAGACAAGATAGGTGAGGTAATATCTTTTATTGGACCAGCTTCTGTTGGTGAGAGAAAGAAGCCTGAGCCACACAAAGCCATACTGACCTGAAGAAGAGCTCTGTAAACCCAATACAAGATATTACCTCACACACCATGTCTCTCTAATATCCTGGGACCAACATGCCTATAACTACACTGCATATTGTTAACCATAAGTATTTCCTATTGTTTTCTCTCATGGGTTGCTGCTACAGGACCTGTGAGCAATGGCGGATCCACATACTTATAGGCATTCATGATACCGCAGTTTTTCCATAAAACAACTTCACAGTATCAACCAGAATTCATATTCCCAACTCATCACACAGCTAGAGACATTAGCTTAAATGGCTGTATCTCCTTTAAAGGCAAGTTGCTATGGAGAAAGAGGAGGACAGAGCCTGCACAAAAGCACATGGCCTTTGCACAGATTCCTAGGTGTTTCCATACTGGCACACATTGCATTCCACACTTGGCACACATTGCATTGGGGAATCTTTCAACTATCTCCTCCTTCCACACATGTTTTCTTGGGTCTTTTCATAATAGGGAGCACTTACCAAAATACCCCCAAGACTTCCATCACAACCAGCTTTACATTCCTGTTTATGACTGGATTTATTGTAGACCCACTGCTTCCTGGTTTGTCCATTGAGCCTTTTAAAATAATGGAGGTTAGGCCTGCCACTTTCTGGTAATCAAAACCCCCCTTCAATCTCATTGGGGAAAAGAGGTTAGCTAAGGACATAGACTCCTACATTCTAAGGCCCAAAGGGACCTCTGCAATCATCTAAGTCTGACCCAATAATGGTCATAGAACGTCCTTGAAATAACCCTTGTTTGAACTAGAGCATATCTGTTAGGAAAACATCCAGTCTTGATTTAAAAACACTTTCCAGCAATGGAGAATACACAACAACCCTTGGTAAATTGTTCTGATGGTTAATTACCCTCAGTGTTAAAACTTTACAGCTTATTTCTAGTCTGATTTTGTCCATCTTCAACTTCCAACCATTGGATCTTGTTATACCTTTGTCCGCTAGTTTGGCGAGCCCTTGGTCATTGTTTGTTCCCCATGTAGATATGTACAGTTAAATCACCCTTTGGCCCTCTGTTCATTAAGCTAAATAGATTTGGCTCCTGGAGTCTATTTTCCTTGCTTTCCTTATAGGAATATATAGTACCAGATCCTCAGCTGCTGTACACTGGTGTAGCTCTATCTAACCCATGGTGTTTAACTATTTGAACTGCATCTAACCTTCTCTGGTCAGTGAACTAACTACTCATCTGCTAAGCTTCTTGTTTGTCATCTTTTGAAAATTGATCCCTCATTTGGGTAGAATGACCTTCTTCTCACGGAGTCACAGAATTTAAGGTCAGAAGGGAACACTGGATCATCTAGTCTGACCTCCTGTATACAGTACAGACCACCTGCATGATCCGCACCCACACACTTACCCAACAATTACCAAAGTATAACAACCCACAGGATGTTAAACTATAATGTGCCACAGGAGAAGAACAAGAGGGACAAAGGAACACCAGTGCCCAAGGTCCCCACAATGGCGAGGAAATAATTAAGTGACAATTAGCCCAATAATCCTGTCAAGCAACCCTGCTATGAAAAGACCTCATCTGAGAGAGAAAGAGAGAGAGAGTACTCGGTATCACCACAGAGCCCTGGCCCACTCCCTCAAATGGCCCATCTCCAGCTATGGACATCTCCTGATTCTTCAGAGGAAGGACACAAAAAAAAAAAAACCCTCTCAGAATACAGTTGGGGGTAATCCCTTCCTGAGCTCTGCCTGTAAAAGCAAATTCAAAGTAACTGAAAACTCTGCTTTTTCCTTATTTTTAGTGTCACAGTTCAGGGCAACTGCATCTGTATTCCCTTTTTATGGCCCAGAAAGAACACCCAGTAAGGACATCCATGCTCCTCAGATATCACCTTTCTTGGCAGAGAAATGGTTCCTCATATTTGTCATCCATTATTACTTTTTCCGCCTTCAATTTTTCACTCTGCTTGTTTTTGCACCTCTTCCAATCTTCCTCCTCCCCAGCTATTCAGCTTTTCATAGGGGCCTTTCCTCTTTTCCCAGGCATGAGCATGCAAGTATTCTATAAACTGCACAGGTTCCCCAATCAGGGAAGACAGGGGTTATTTTTGTCTGTTTGTTCACAAATTTATTTCTACTATGCTAGTGTTACGCTGTAAAGAGAGCATAATTTTATATCACAATTATTTAACATGATCTACAGTAAAACCACAGTCACCACTGGACAAATACTAGGACCCTGCTGGTGACAACCATAGATAAACACCATGACAGTTAAAGCATTGCAGCCCTAAATATGAATAGGGCCTAATGCTGCATTTTAACATAAGTTTCTGTTGCTCTTTCAGTATTTTGAGTGATCGTTGGTGTAGAGTTTGGGAGCTAAATTTTCTGTTGAATTAAATGGCTTCAGCGCTGCTGACTAATGGCGTTTTTGCCATTTAAACCAGCAAGAACTTTAGCCCTGAACATAGCACCTCAAATTATGTCTCCATGGAGGTTCTTACTGGCTACTTCATTTGACTCCACAGATTGTGGCAGCTCCTGCGAGGCCAGTCCAATTAATCAGCACTGCCTTCCTCTATTTGGAGTATCGCATTTATTCTGATATATAGTCAGAGCAAGAGGAATGTCAGTCAAACCAATGGGCAAATAGGGCCCTGAAGACCAGTGGATTGAGTATTGCTGCTGTAGTGTAATTAATATCCAACAGCAATTCGCTGTGAATAATATGAAAATAAATTTCTTCCCACAAGCTGGAGCCTGAAAAGTGGTTTATTAGATATTATACTGTTAAAAATGAGCAAGACATATTTTTTTAGTGTTGAATCATTAAATTAAGAAGATTTATTTCCATCCTCAGGACTGGGTGGTTTTGGTAGCCAGAGCAACAAGGGAATGGACATATGATAAACAGGCATAGCTGCCTGGTTTTGTTCTTTGTATCTAAATGGATACTTAAATAGCCATTCAAGTATCTACATGAGATGTAATATTTTATGGCATGGAAGATAGCTGAGGGAAAAAAACCTGAAGATGGCTATTTGGGCTGTCTGCTCTTTGCAGAAATACCAATTAATTCTTTAATTGAAATGTTTCAGAAATATGACACTTTCCTGTAAGCTTTTGTAAATGGGATTTTGTGCTGTTCTGGTTCCTCCAAGAATCCTCCGAGCTCATGCCTAAAAGGTTCTTGCACGCACGCACACATGCGCGTGCACACACACATGCACACAAAAGCAAATGAACTATGCAATTTCACAGGAAGTGTTAATCAAATTGGTCCATGCATCACCCTGTTCAGATTTGCCCCTATGTACTTATGTAAACAGAGAATTAGGATCAGATTCTGATCTGCTACCATTGGCTAAACCCACAGTAACTCCACTCGATGGACTGGATGATACCATTACTTCAACGTAAATCAACTGATGTAACTGGAGTTTCTTCAGCTTTTACGCTGAGGGTTTTTCTGTTTATACAGATCGCAGCAAGCTGGAGCAAATAAATCAACTTCTCAAGGCGCTAACTATATATGTGGCCCGGGCTGCTGTGTGTTGAAAGTTCTGCAGCACATGTCGATCTACCCTTCTTTGAAACAGGAGTAGATTAAAGTGCATGAGGGAACTTTTAATGAGCAGCAGCAGGGCTCACATGAACAGTAAGCATGGAGCAGGGTAGTATGGGGTCGATTTACCCTCCCCCCCATCTTGCTGCACACTATGTGTTCACAAGCCCTGATACAGCTGAGATTGGAATCTAGTCATTAGTGATTATACCAGTAATCAGAACCATGCAGAATTGAAGACAAAGCACCCATAAGCTTTGGCCCATAATACAGAGCAGTTGTGGCACTTGTGAATTGAGTGGCTCATTGGGTGGAATGTATTATTATCCATGTTAGGTACGGAATGGGGCAAGTGCACAACAGAATGATGCCAGATGTTAAGAAATGAAGGGAGGGTGGGGAAGGGACAACAAAGCACATTTTAAGGGCAGAATGTATGTACCCAAAATGGAAATTTGAGCAGGATGCCATGGTTAACACCCCTTCTCTTCCGAAAAATACCATGGGCTCTTCAAAGAATAATAAGAAGAATCTTAATTTTACATCTCACTCTACAGAATATAGCATGCCATTGTTATGTACAGCATAGGACTTAATATGTAGAATGGCCTGTGAAATAATTTCTCCTCGCAATACTACTTGAGAATCTGTAAAACAGGACTGGACAAAGCACTCAAGAACTTTCTGTAGGCAGGCTCCTGCGGTGAGGATAAGATACCCTAACAGACTTTTTCCATCTCTAGTTTCTACGATCTCCTAAACAGGGCCCAAGCATTAATTTTTCAGGCCCAGTACAAACTTGTAACGCAGGCCACCCTCCCACACACATAATGGTGATTGCATCTTGGGCCAGGACCCCAGAGCCTCCAGGCCCCGTTAATGTGTACTCTTCCCTCCACTCCCCCCCAGAGGGGCCCTGCTCCCAAATCCAATATTACAAATGTAACATTTCCACTAAACCTGCAAACAACACGAAATGTTCTTTGTATTAATTGTAATGGAAAATCTCTAAGCAAGACCTTACCTGAGAGCATGGAGTGAGTGGGGAGCAAATTTGCAGTGGGGCATTGAGCCTATGTTTAATCCATTGATGTAAAGAGACGTATTTCTGAAGGAAAAATAGGGGGCCATATTCTGCACTCCTTTGTATCAGTGTAATCTCATTGAATCAATTCATTGATGTCAGTGGGGTTTATACAAGTTTGAGAGCAGAAAACAGCCAGGGAATACCAGTAAAATATGTAGATAGCTTGAGACTTTGAAGGACTGACTAGACTTTCTCTACCTTTTAGTTTTAATGCAGTTCTTTTATAAATTATTACTTGTCTGCATTTCCTTGATACTTGGGGACGATTTGGAGCCCTTAAGATGAAAGATGAGACCTTTATTGTGACAGGAGAGCATTCTAATTCATCTCTGACAGGATTTACCATTTCGAGCTGTATATATTGTAGGCCAGCTTAATTATGTCATTCCCAATAATGCAGGATATAAAACAAGGGGAAGTCATTTGGGGTCTTCACTGGGGAGGAGAAAGCAATAAGCAATGTGTTTCAGTTTCCTGCATGCTCCACTACAACCGTTCTCAAATGTGTCCCTGGAGCCCACCCCAAACACAGAAAAAATACTCAGGATTTAAATAATGCCAGTACCATTTCCACAAGCAGTATCTCTGAGCCAGAGCGCACAGCTTGGCACAGAAGGTTTCTAGAGAACCGTCACCTTTCACGTTGCACATGCAGTGTTTTCTACTCCTGGATTATCCTGCGAAATAAATGTGTAGTTTACTCCATTTCTGCTTATGTTAAATACTTGATATGCCTTCACCTCACAGGGAGGTTGTGAGGCTTAATTAATGCATCTAAAGTTACTAGGTGTCTTTGAATGGAAGGCACTATGGAAAAGTGTTACTACTTATTACTGAGTGTGTCAGTGCTGGGTTCTAGGCACTCAAGCCTGGTGATTGGAGCAGTGAGTGAGAACAGGAACCTAGGGTTGAAGCCAACTGCAGAATCAGGACTGGGCCAAGGCAGAACTGAAACCAAAGTCTGGGGACAGACTGTGGCTTAGAACTGAAGTCAGACTCTACAGACAAGCCAAATCAGTCTTGTAGTCGCAATCCAGGTGCAGGCCAAAGGTCAAATCTGGGTTGAAATCAGTTGAAATCCTAGGGCTCAGGAGGCAGCTGCAGTGTTGGAGCAAGGTCAGAGCTGGGCACAGACAAGGCTGAAGTGGCTGGAATGAGGCTCAGGCAAGGGTGGGGTAGGAACCAGGCTGAGGGCAGTCTGGAAGCCTAGGGAGTGTGTAACGCTGTGAGGCAGCGGGAGGGCTCCTGGCTGATTAGGGCCGTTGCACAGATTAATTTGCAGGTCTGGCAGGGTCAGTGAAATACCTGTGCCTGGGGGTAATTTGAGCTGCCCCTGACCAGGGACAGGCTGGTGCAGCATGCCTGAGGGTTAAATCACTGCCAACTCTGCTTACAGCATGAATTAATGCCGCTGAGTTCCTGCAGCATGCCTGAGAGATGAGGCTCTGTTGGAGAGATGAGACATGGCAGCCCTGGTGGGACTGTGGGCTTGCCTCACAGGTTGTGCACCCTTGCACATCCAAGATCCAGTTCGGCGTGGAAGCAGGAGCTAGGTGCTTTAGAAATTTGCACTACTGTGGAGACCCAAGAGGGCCAGCTAGTTCGATTGAGCTATGGTGCTGAATCAAACCAAACTTTAGAAACTTCAGATGTTCTTCCCTCGCTAGGAGTGTTGGATGTACTGTAAATTATCCACACAGTAGTAATAGTATTTATTTGTCTTGTGGTAGTGCCTAGAGGCCCAGGGATCCAGCCCCATGGCACTGAGAACTGTATACACACATAAAGAAAAGACCGCCCCTGCCCTAAAATGTTTGAGTACATGAGGAGATAATAGGTGGGTACGACAAACAGGATGGAGGACCACAATTTAATGGTGAGATTAGTGTGATTTAGTGTAATAAACAGTGGTCACAACTTCTCCCCAGCTATTTTGAAGTCCACGATTTTGTGAAAACTTACCATAACAAAGAAACTGCCATATTTCTTAGGAAACATCCACAGCAAAGCGGGAAGTGTAATACCTTGCTCGGACAGAGAGACACGCTAGCTCTGCTCAAGCAAACCCCTCACGTATATACCCAGGAGGTTGGACAGGATTATACTGGGACAGTGAGCCTGTGCTGCCATGGCTCTGCTGCTACTTTAAGGCATTAGCACAAGCAGAGCTAGCCTGGGTATGTCTATCTCAGATGGGAATTACACCTGCCAGTTAGTATATGGACATACCCTAATCACAGATTATTTGCCACTTGTCCTGTGCCTGGTCATTTCCTGGTCTTTTGTGCACTGGCCCAGAGCTGCTTTCCCATTTCCTGCAGAATCAACTCCTGGAGTTTTGCTTGTGTTCCCGGCAACACACCTTTGCATTTTCAGATGCGCAGCTGGCAGTTCACTAGGTCTTGGGGCCTCCACATCCAGCTGCTCCTTGCCAACAGGCCACTTAGAAACCTGGATTGTCCTACGGTTCAACGATATATGTGGTTTGTTCCCAGTTTGCATTTCCCATAATTAGGAGAGTGAAATAGTCTGGTAGGTTTCGCTTCTGCTTCTCCCTGTGGTTCTCTGGCATTAGTACAACTCCAGTGCAGCACGGAGAGTATTTGGATACAAATAAAATAGCTTCCACTGAATTATTTTTTCTTAAAGTCACAATATCATGTCAAACGTCTTCATATTAGGTTTTGCAAAACCCCTTTTATTCCAAAAACATCTGAAATTTCAGCATTAGATGACAGTGTCCATGTGACTCATTTTCAGGCTCTAGGACTCTGTGGTGCAGAAAAAGACAGTTATTCACCAGAAGTGGTAAGGTCTCTCCTCTTCAAAAGTTGCATGTCCTCCCTGAGCTGGGGACAAAGGGACTTTGCAGTGAGACACTTTATGAACAAGCCAAGCTTCAGTGATAGTTTAGGCTGAGGTTTATGATTTCTTGTTATGCAAGGCAATAATATTTGTAAAATTCTTGGAGGGGGTAAATATGGACACTGTGCACAGTATTGGCAGCTGAGTGAGACGTTTACCATTGGCGGGCTCTTTAAATATCTAAACTAAAAGAATTAATTATTTCTTAGCCTGAATTTATTTTTGCTGAGCCATCACTAAGCCTACAGTTGAGAGTGCTAAAGCCTAACACTGAAAAGGAGCAGAGAAAAATACAATCAAGAGAAAATGTGAACCTTTCAACAGCAAAAAAAGTGTATTTAATTTTGTTCCATTCCATTCTCCTCCTTTCCCCACCCCCAGCCACCAAAGGTACAACTTTAAAGCTGCAGGAATTATCTGTGAAGGCCCTGATCTTGCAAACATTTATACATTTTAGTGGGATTTCTCACATGAGTAAAATTAAGCACGTGAATCAGTATTTGCCTACTCGAAGCCTGAATGTCTCTTCTGTATGAGGAACATAGTGTGTTCTCTCTCTTTCTCTCCTTGAGAACTGTAAACTCTCAAGAGAAACTCTCTTGCTTGAGAGAGAGTTTCCAATTGCATTTCAATGAAATATTTAGGCATCTGCTGTTTATGCTTTTTGAACACAGAGTGTTCAACAGGATTTCTGGCCCACTCCTCCTGCTGTAGCTGCATTGGAAATGGTAACCGACAAGATGGATAATTAATCTACAAAGGGTCTCAATGATTCCATTGCTGCTTTCTGAAGTAATTTACCTGGAAAAGTCACTTTTCTTAATGTGATTCTTACTTCACTCAGGGTCCTGCTAACAAAGATAAATGACACTCTGACAGTTGGTGTGCAAGCTGCTTGACATGTTGGAGACAAAAAAGTCATCTGTTTTGATATTTTGCCAGCAGTTTGTTTTCCTTACAATCATCAGACTAAATATGTCAACACTATTTGCTATCAGATTTATACCAGGTGCTTTTCACCTACCCTCCTTCTTAAATAAAACTATTAATACCTACAGTCGCTTTCTCAGAATAGAACTACTCAAGCAAAAATACTGCTTGTAATTTGACTGAAGAAGGGCTGGGTTGTTTTTAATATTGACCAAAAATATACATCCATTTTAATTTTTTTAAATGTTGGAAGGGCTTTTTTGAGAAAAACATGTACGAATCAAGAGAACTTGTTGAACACATGCCTTCCTTTTATCCCTGTCGCACTACTCATTAAATAAACTGATTACACACCATTACCCGAAATGGATGGGTTTTATTAGTAGTTACACAAAGACAAATAAAACAACATAGTAATGGGAGAACCTGCAAATGGTCAGGTTAGCACCCAAAAGTCCAGGTATTTATCTAAACTTCTTGAATCTACCAAACTGAGCTGGAAATAATAGGCCTCTTGTGAAATTTCCAATATTTACTGTACTATTTCCACCCAGGCTGCAAATGGCTTAAATAAGCTAGAGCATGCTTTGGCAGTTTTGTGCATTCATTTTCAGCATCCAGATATAAAGAGATCTAGGTGTAATCTTGGAGAGAATGGGTTGAAAGTGTGTGTATCTTCACCTCTCCATTGCAACTTAGTTTTCTGGCTGTTTTCACAAAATATAGCTAGTCTTCTGCACAATCCTCTGTTGAGGACTGGTCTCAAACAGGATAATGTATCAGCTAATTTCTGCTCCATGTTACATACATGAAATTCACCGAGTGTAATGGACAGCAGTATTTGACCCAATACCCACAATCCTCCCTGAGGGTGTTGGGGAATATTTATTATTTGTATTGCAATAAAACTCCATTCAGGATCAGGATACCACTGTGCTGGGTGATGTAGAAACACAAAATAACAGTCTTGTCACAAAGAGCTTACTTGAGAGTCCCCTCTGAATGCATTTACCCAAGTACATCTAGTTATATTGACCTGTTGGTCCTCATTACTTGGTTAAGCAAGAGTGTGTTTGGGGGGAATAACTAAAGAAATAACTAAAGAAAAACAAAGGAGGTGAAGGGGGGACAAATTTTTAAATTCAAGATTAATTGTGGAGTTTACATTGCTGGAGTTCTACATTTGGCATCCATTAAATATTTTAGACTCTCAAGAGTAGATACTGACAACCAAAATATTTTCATTGAGAAATGGTGTTTCGAGCTCCTCGTCTCCCTGGTTGAACTACATCTCCCATGGTGCACTGTGATTTCCCCTTATGGCCTCCCCACCCTGGGTGTGGTACATCATGGGAGTAGTCATGTGGCTGGCAAGCTGGCCTGTAGAGGAGAATGGGACATGAGAAAACTGAGCTTCAACTCCCACAAGGCACCGTGCCAGGATATCCTAACTGAAATATTTCAGTTTTTGGTCAAAATATTGCAGTTTTCAGGAGTTTGTTTTTTCAACAAAAAAAAAAACATTAAAATTTTCTACAGAAAGCAGGCACTTTTTTGCAAAACATTTCATTCAGTGGAAACCAAAATTTTCCATCAAAAAGTTTCCAGGGAAAATTGTTGACCAGCCCTAGGCAGTGACCAACTTCTGAATGAGGTGCCATAATCAAAATTATTTTCATGTTTCCAGTTGATAAGAACCTATTAGATATAATCTAAGAGGAAAAAGGCAGAGGGTGGACTGGAGTAGTGGTGTGCAAACTTTTCCAGTCATGCCCTCCTTACCATTCACGGAATTTGTCATGCCCCCCTCCATTGCCACCCTTACTTCAGCATGGCTGTTGGCAGCAGTGCTCCCTTCAGAGCTGGGCAACCAAGGTGATCATGTTGTTTGCAGTGCAGGAGAACTATTTTTTTAGTCGCGCTCCAGTTCCACCTCACCATATCCACTCTATTTTTATCCTGCCATTTTATAATGGCAGCTGGTCCTGCGGGACCCACAGGTTCCCTGTTTCTGCACCCCCCAGGGAACCTTTTGCACTCCCACAGTTTGCGCACCCCTGGACTAGAGCATCTGGTGGTTAGTCCTTTCCAGCTCTCACAATTCTGTCTCATTCACAAGCATACAACAAATCTATGCTCAACTGCTCTTTATCCTGTTGTGTGCTGTTGCTGATATAAAGGGCCAAACTTTTATAGGGGCCTCAACCTTGCCTCTAGTTTTGTGGATACACACTTGAAATGGGAATTTTCACATATTTATGGGCCCAATTCATTTTGGGTGCAAATAGCAGTATTTGTTTATGTGAGTACCTCATTTCTGGATGCAAAGGTATGTTCTGACATCCACATGCTAAAACTGGAACCCACGATTAATTTTAGGCACAATGGAGGCAATTTTAGAAATTAGCCTTAAAATATGACAATAGAATTTAAGGATTTTTCAGGCACACAACTTCCTTTGTAATTCAATGGTGGCTAACTTTGTGCTTTTTGAAAATCGCAAACTAAAAATATTATTTGTCATAAAGAAATGAAAATATATGTGTATATACAACCTCAAAAAGTTCATCTAAGCTTAAGTGAATGGCAAAATTTCCATTGTCTTCAGCAGAGCCAGGCTTTCACCTTAAAAGTCTAGATACTTATCCATATCTTCCAAATAGAGTGGAAACAAGAATATATGGCATTAATTTATATGTATGGTATATTCAGTTAAACTGTGTCATCTTTAGGAATATTTGTTCTAAAATTTGATTCTCTAATCAGATGAAGAAGACTTTCTAAATCTGATGTTCTCTGCCAGGTACAGAAATGTGTATGTGGAACTTCAGGCATGTACTGGACATGCATGCAAATTTGTAATACACATGTGTTAGATGTGTCTCTTTAGCCAAGTGTACACAAAATTGTACAAGGGGAAGGCAAATAGGCCCTGCATATCAGGAAACGCACTTTTAAAAAGGTATTATCACATCTTGTAGTTCAATTGATAGCAGCATTCAAAATTAATGGACTTCACAGTGGATTATTGTCACTCTGTGCACATTGCACAAATCTTCCACATCTGGGATTTCAGCTGGAATCCATAACTAGACTGAAAGTGAATGGCAGAGGATCTCTTTGTGGTCTCTAGGTTGTACTGAAAACTCTGTTTTACAGCACGACACTAGTCATAAAGTAAAATTTATCAGTAGCAAAAGTGGGCATAAAATCCTAAGAAAATACAAACGTCCTGCTGATTCCATTTTGATATTTTTCTTCTTAGGCTTGGTAAATGACTCCTATTAAGATGCTTTATGAGATGTGTTCCTAACTAGTTAATAGGCTGCACTTTCAAAGGGAATGCATATCTTTGAAAGCCTGTCGTGCAGTGTTTTCATTTTAAGGATGCATGTGCTGCAGCAGGTATTGCTCTTGCTATAAAAATAAAATTGAGGAAGACTGGAAGCACTGCAAGTCAAAGGGCTAGATCCTGTTATCAGAAGCAAGGAATGGGCAACAGGGGATGGGTCACTTGATGATGATCTGCTCACAGAAGCACCTGGAACTGCCATTGTCGGAAGAGAGGATACTGGGCTAGATGGACCCAGTCTGACCCAGTATGGCCATTCGTATCCTGATCTTAGTTTCCGTGTAAAGATCCCGAATAACTCTCCTTCAATCTAGCTGTTTTACTCTGGATATGCATGAATGGAAATTATATCACAATCCAGGCCCAAAGCAGAATCCAAAATCAGAAAAGATACGGTCCCTGAAGCATACATTAATATATTATAACTCACTCTCCTCTGCGTTATTCTGCAGTGTTTTTATAGTTTGGGTGTTTTAGAAACTTGTTAAATACCCCCCCCCAAAAAAGACCAAAAAAATCAATATTTTAAGTATTTTTTAAAGTCTATTAGATGAAACTTTACATCAAAAACCATGTAAAATGTTTAACTGTTTTAGAGGGGTGCATGAGCATTGGTGTATTATTATGGAGTGGCAATAGACCATCTTTAACTAAGGTGGAAATCAGGCTCTATTATAAATACCTTTTTTAGTAATTAATATGATCATTTTCTTACTTACATTATTGTAATTCGTGCCAGCCCCGGTCATGGACCAGGACAGCTAGGTGCTGTACGGACACAGACCAAAAAGACAGTCCTTGTCCCAAAGGATATATCTGGGAGTGTGCTTGCCAGTGGAAGGAGAGAAATGTGCTAGCTCAAGTAGCGCTAGCATACTAAAAAATACCAGTTTAGCCAGGGGTACCATGGCAGTAGCTTGGGCTAACCACCTGATTACAAACCTCCCAGACTCCAGGGGCTAGCCACCTGGTACCTACCCAATCTGCTGGCTGTGCTACCTTAAGCGACATTGCTATTTTTTGCATGCCAGCTCCACCAGAGATAACATGTCTTTCTACCTGCACTGGAATGCATTTCCCCAGCTGAGAGCTTGCAAAGGAAATCTTCCCCTGCCCCACCCCCGCCCCAGGCTGGGAATGCTCTCACCCCCATGTCCGAGCAAGGTGCAAAGCCAGCCAGGTTTCCCCCCTTACACAGGGAAGAGCCCCAGCTGTCCTGCTAGAGCAGCGTTAAGATTACAGAGCAATGCAAAGGAGTTCTATTGGGAGCCAAGAAGCGGGCCCCATACATGTCATCCTGTCATATTAGAGATGATACAACATTTGCCATTTTTTTTGGTTTAGTCCAAAAATTCACAGACAAATGCTCCTACCACTTTTTGTGCTTGCTAAAGGAGCCAAAGCGACATTCCTGGTGACTGAAGTTATCTGTGTATATGTGCAGGAGAGGCACATCATGGGGAACAGCAGCACCAGCTTTCCTGCACTGTTCTTCCCAGGTACCTCAACTGGCATCTCAAGGAGGTAGGAGGGTAGTTTGTTCAATTTTACAGAGGTTTATTAGAGGCTCGTCATCCTGGCTTCTGAATGCCGCACACACTGAAGTCCCCCCGTTCAGCAAAGCTCTTCAGCTGAAGTGTTGAGCTGCATACGGATGGACATAAGCACTTGCTCAGTTTTAAGCACATGCCTGAGTGCTTTGATGAATTGGGGCCTAGAGAAAGGAGTGAGTGACTATAAACACTACCCCCCATTAGCTTATTCTCCTTGGCTGTTCAGTCCTGAAATTCTAGCAGACCATGCTGCCAAAAAGGGGGCCATATGGCGAGTCTTGGAATTGGACAGAAACCAGTTCATTTCATGCAGTTTATCTAGCAGCTTCTAGTCATCTGGATTACAATTGAGATAGTGACTTGGAGATTTAAAGGCTTTATATCCCAGTCCCCTTGAGACATATAGCTCACCGTCAGCTCCTCTCTAAATCCTAATACAGTATCAACGACTACAAGTTAAATTCACATGGGTGAAAATGAAGTTACTCCATTTGTTACACTATATTTGTATTCTGTCAGTAGTACCCATTCTAATATTGCTGTAACTATGATGTATGGGTCTATCAAAACATGTCTTAACATGGTCTAAGTTTCCAGGCTAGAAAGAAAAAATGATTAATGTAGATATTTGCATTCGATATGGGCCTGGGCATCAATATTTCAGCTTAGCTAAACAGGAGCTTTGCCTAATTTATTGGTTCTCATTATATCTGGCATGTCGGAAGCAGAATTCCCCTTAGCCTGGGAAATGACCTTTCCTGCTCAGCAAATCAATCTATCAGAAGGGACAAAAGTTGGTTGATATTTTAGAAAAATGACTTTGGTTGTCACCGACTTAATTGTTGTGATTCTGACCCATTTTGAAATTATTTAACATTTGCTTCAGGTCTCGGATTTCATACATTATTCATTTTAATTTTTCCCTCACACGAGTACTCCTTGCAGGGTGGCGGTGTTCTGTATAACCAAACCGAAGAGTAGTAGAAACACAATGCTTGTCAACACTGTCCTGGTGTATGTGACAGGGTGCTAAGAGCAGCCTGGCTGATTCAACCCCCTGCCATTGGGGCCCTAATAAGAAGGAATGGGAAGAGGTGAGTAAGCCCTGCATGGGATGGGTTAACGAGGAGCAGCTGGTGTGCTTGTTAGGCCAGGTCCAGGAAGGAAGTGCAGGGAGGGGCAAATAGCCAGCAGAGGGAGAGGTTCCCTTGACCAGTAGCTGGGGCTGTTAGGCCAGTGGGTATGTTAGTAGATGGTGATGGGATAAGTTTGTAAATAAGCTCTGATGGGAGTACAAAGGTGATGCCTGTGCATGGTTTGTGGGCACAGAGGACCTGACCAGCAAGGGGGGCCTGCGCGAACCTGCTACAGAGTACAATGAAACTCCGTATGTCACGCAGAGAGTTGTATGAAAAGAGAGGGTGCATCCAGGTGACGCTGCACCCAAATTATGGAGGAAAAAAAGACAAGAAATATGTTTTCTTGGGTTATTCCACTGTATTTCAACGTGATTGTTTCTGGGACTGGTCACACAAGGCAATGCTTCTATTCATGGGCTTGATCCTGCTTCCTGCTCTAATAGAGTCATTGGGTTTTCCCTATCGACTTCAACTGTAGCAGGATTAAGCCCTATGTGAATAAAACTGCTATGTGTAAGTGTTTGCAAGGTTTACATTGTAAGCTCCTCAGAGAAAGAACTATCATTTTTGTTTGCACTGGCTAGCACCGAGCGCATAGTTAATGCTAAACAAATAATAATAGAGGTGAACACTGCATGCCATACAGCATACATGCTGCATGATCCCCAGTGCCAACAATGGGGTCATGGCATGGTATGGAAAATGGAGCCAGTGTGATCTAGTGGGTAGGGCACTGAACTGAGAGTTAGGAAACATGGGTTATTATTCCAGCCCTGATGCTGAAAAACCCAGCTGTGTGACCCTGGGCCAGTCACTTCACTGCACTCTGCCTCTGTGTTCCTCTTCTACTCTTTGTCTTATCTACATGATTTGTAAACTCTGTGGGGCAGGGACTTTCACTCTGTTGAGCTTATGGTACCATGGTGATTGACATAGTATAGGAACCTTTGTGAATAGAACACAAAGGAAAACACTGAATCTGTATCCATCTATGGACCTATGACTAGACAGACTGGAACAAATGTACAGCCCAATGCTTGCTTAATCCAGGGCTGACTTTGGCTCTTAAATTGAATGGAATAGTAACTGTAACTGAATACACCTGCAGAGGCATTATAGTAGGACTGTACATGAGGGGCCATATTCTGTCTCTCATCTTTCCTCCCCCACATAAAGAAAATGAACACTGCATAGGTGGTATCAGGGTAGGCTATGGTTACCTGACCCACAACTACCGCTCAAGAACACAAATTATTCCCATGGGCACAAATGGAAGCACAGAATTCTAGCCAGGCTGGGTCTGCACACATGGAAATACAGAGACAGTGCCCTTAGTCCCTGGACCCGAATCTGGGATATTCTTTGGAACCATGGAGGACAAGCAGAATGGCATCACCTTAGATTTGGAGAGAAGTCTCAATCCAAAGTGGAACATTTGCACCTGTGACAGAGTGCTAGCTGTAGCTCTTTGGTCATGTATATTGCTGCAGCACAAAGCAAGCTGCAGGCTTAATGGGAATCAGCCAGTCTGTTACTGGTGGGGATTAGTGACACTAGGTGGCTATTGCTGGGCGAATGAGGTAGTTGGTTTAGTAACAGGGAGGATATATAACTGGGAAATACAGAGGGTGGAGAAATGAAAGCTGTGTGAAAGGTTGCTCCTGCTGTAACCTGTGCTACATCCCGCCGTGTTTGGAAACTGAGGATTAAAGGTATGTGATGAAAAAAAAAGACAGTGCGTGTTTGTGACTGAGAGACTACGCAAAAAGCCTAGGCGGCACTACTCACACAGTAGCTTGAGAAGGGGCCTATGATGGCACCCCACAGCTCCCTTCCTGCCGATGGCTTTTCACATGTACTTGTACTCCGAAGCCAGAAATTAGCCCCTCAGGGGGAGTTTCGTAGCAGTGACTTTTTATATTACCCCTGTCTTTACCTAGCAATTTCACTAGAAAAGGTTTGTGTAATGAAGTACATCAGAAGTCAGGAGTTAATCAAAGGGTAACAATATAAAAACATAAACATAAGCTTTTCCATGTCTAGAAAGACTGTGCAGTCAGTCATTGTCAAAATTATAGAGCATAGTCGCATAGCACATCTTTTGCTTCACAAAATGTTCTCACTGACAAAGGTCAATGCCTTTATGACATAAATCTACTAGCCTATTGTTGTCAGAAGTATCATAAGGATAAAAAAGAGCCGGGTTAAATGTTTAGAACAGATAGAGTCTTTACAGCTTGTTTCAATAAAGGGCCACGTTTTGCATTTTCCCTCATTCACACTGTCAGCCATCGGCAGCTCTCCCTATCACAATCTGTTTGTGTTCCAGTGAGTAATAGCTTTCTACTGGCCTGGAAAATGACTGACTTTCCTGTTTCTAGCAAAGTGCATTCATGAGATCAAGTGCCTTTTGAATAGCTAAATTCATTGTACCCTTTAAATAGACCAGACAGCTTCAGCTGAAATTCTTAAAAGTATAGTAAATATGTTGGAAAATTAAAAATAAATATAATAAATCCAGTGTTAAAGTCAGGCATGTTTATGAACTATTCAAATTTACAGCCACTTACATCCATAACAGGCAGATATGAGGGATCCTGCTTAGCGACGCACAGTGGCTCTGTTGAGCAATCCTCTTGAAACCTGCATGAAAGTATGGTGGAATTGCTGCCAAGTCATATAGTCAGGTTAGCTCCAACCAAGATGTAAAAGGAAGAGAAGGAACTAAGGCCTAGGACTGAGATATCTTGCAGGGAAATCCCTTGGGGAAGGTCAGGCTTCAGAAGAAGGTTTAGGCCAAACTATGGCTGCTGTGGTTGCTGGAGTAACCAATATAGCTGAACCCCAAGGGCTAACTTTGATGGAAAATTTATGAAAATTTTATGGAAAACAGATCCTGTTAAACTAACTTGACATATTTTTAATGACATTACATGTTTGATAAAGGTAATGGTGTTGACATAATACACTTACACTTCTGTAAGGCGTTTGACTTGGTACCACACAACTTTAATTGAAAAGCTAGAATATAAAATTAACGTGGCACCCATTAAATGGATTAAAAGCTGGCTAACAGATAGGTCTCAAAATGGAACTGTCAACAGGGAATCATCATCGAATGGAGATGTTTCCGGTGGGGTTCTGTTGGGATCAGTTCTTATTCCTACATTATTTGACATCTTTATCAATGAGCTGCAAGCAAATATAAAATCCCTGATTAGGTTTGCAGATGGCACAAAAATGGGGAGAGTGGTAAATAATGAAGCACATCGGTCATGATTCAGAGTGACCTGGATTACTCGATAAACTGGGCACAATCAAACAATAAGCATTTTAATATGGCTAAATGTAAGTGTATACATCTAGGAATACAGACTGTAGGCCAGACTGCCAGGATGGGGGACTCCATCCTGAGAAGCAGTGAGGCTGAAAAAGATTTGACAGTTGTGGTAAATAATCAGCTGAACATGAACTCCCAGTGGGATGCTGTGGGCAAAAGAGTTAATGCAATCCAGGGGTGCATAAACAAGGGCACATCAAGTAGGAGAGTTTATTTTACCAGTACATTTGGCTCTGGTGCAGCCACTGCTGGAATATTGTGTCCAGTTCCGGTGCCCCTAATTCAAGATGGATGTTGATAAATTGGAGAGAGTTCAGAGAATAGCCACAAGAATAATTAAAGGATTAGAAATTATGCCTTATAGTCATAGGCATAGACTCAAAGCGCTCAATCAATTAAGCTTGACAAAGAGAAGAGTTAAGGGGCAACTTGATTACAGTCTTAGTACATACTTGGGGAACAAATATTTCATAATGGGCTCTTCAGTGTAGCAGAGAAAGGGATAACATGAACCAATGGCTGGAAGTTGAAGCTAGATGAATTCAGACTAGAAATAAAGCACAATTTTTTTTAACCGTGAGGGTAATTAACTATTGAAATAATTTACCAACAGTTATGGTGGAGTATCCATCACTAACAATTTTTAGATGAAGATTGGATGTTTTTTCTAAACTAAAAATTTAGGAACCATTTTGGGGAAGTTCTTTGGCCTGTGTTATAAGAGAGGTCATATTAGCTGATCACAGTGGTCCTTTCTGATCTTGAAATCTATGAATCTGTCAAGCTGTTGGCCTCAAAGATATCTTGTGGCAATTGGTTCCACAAGCCGAATGTGAATTGTTTGAAAAAAATATTTCTTTTGATCAGTTTTAAATTTTCTCCTGTTCAATTTAATTCAGCATCCTCTCTTCTTGTATTATGAAAGAAGCTGAGCAGGAATGCCTGATCTTCAATTCCTGTAGCATTTATTATTTTATATACCTTTTTCCTTTCATTGCAACATCTGTAGTAGAAACAATACGACTTTTATTTATTATTATTGCAGCTGTTTCTGATTGACAAATAATTCTCGCTTTCACTTCTAGAAACTTGGATTTTTTTTTGTTCGACGTTTTAGACCTTCGTTAAATATAAAAAGTAAAACACTGATGACCTGCATAAGCCATAGAAGGGTTATAATATTAAATTCAGGTCTTCACGAATTCCAAAGGAAATCACAGTTTTTATGCTGAAATTAATTGTTTAGTTAATCTTTTCATAGAAGAACAGAGGACATATTATTAATTTCATTTATGATGCAATATGCAGTCAGGTCTCATTATTAGGGCCAGAAAATTAATAGTGAAGCAAATATGTCCTAACTTTCATCTGCTTCTGAAGTTAAACAAAAAATGGATATGCATTTTGAAATGTTGCTCATGTACAAAGCAGTCATTTGCTAATATAATGTAATTTGTTTCTGATACAGTCTCATTCTTTCTATTTATTTTTTTTGTTTCCTAGACATCCAGCATTTTCTCTGGTTTTGTTTAAACACCCTGCTGTGTTTATTAAGGTAAGCATATGAAATGGACTATGTGCATTTCACAAACGCTGGTCACTAACTCTGATATATACCCGAGTATAAAATTAATGAAGAATTCATGGGTTACTGATGGTGGTAGAAAGCTGAGCATGGGCAGGTGGGGTGGGGGGGGGTGTCAGATGGAAAAGCCAATTTCCATTGAAACAAAATAGGTGGCTAAAGCAATTAATTTTATGCTGTAATTTGGCCAGCAGAGCATAATCAAGTCAGCTGTTACTGGAAATCTTAAGTCATGTTGATGCATGCCAGAGGCACAAACGCATGTGTGACCCCTAGGTGCTGCTATGATCTGCATACCTGCCAAATGAGAGAATGCAAAGTACCGCGTGTCTGCATTCACTGCCCAGGCCGTGTACATTTTGCGGGCCTGGTTTTGTGAGCTCCTCAACTCGCATTGCCTTCCCTGCGGCTGGCAGTGCTTGATGAACCTGAAATGGGTGCTTAATCAAACTGCACTATTTTATTAGAGAAATTAAAAAAAAGGTGAAATGCAGTGAATTTCCTTCTCTCCTCCTGCCACTGAAAAAAATTGAAACTTCTATTGTTGTGATGTTAGGTCCCACCTCCCACTGAATTTCACATGGATTTGGGATCCTGATCCCATTAGGCTCCTTTGACAATCCTAAAATTGTTCATTAGTTTTGCATGCTTGCCCTTGTGAAATTCTTCACAAAGTTTCACTCCCTGCTGGTCTGCTGTCCTTGGGGAACTTGCTAACTGCCCTCCAAGCAGCCTGCCATTATATCACAGATAGCAAACTACTCAGTAACTTGCTTGTGTTGGTACTATATCATTGCCCAATGCTACCCCTGTTGTATTTTAGTGGTATACCTGGGTGTGGGAAAGCTCTCAGCAATGGGTCTGGCTTTGGGGGTTTGTATCTCTGTTCCCTGTGTTAGCATTCAAGGCTTTGTCAATGGCTTTGGTGGTGATTGTAGCTACACCAGGGATGAATATGCCCCTGGAATTTCAGTCACCCCCATGCATCATTACTATCATACTGACATCAGAGGACTTACCAGATACACAGACTTCCTCGATGGGGCGAGAGTCCCTCTTTATCTTATACTAGCATAAGCCAGAGGGGAATTGCCCAAGTGGACATTTTTGACATACGTCCCTGCAACCAGAGTGCCCACAGAAGGGAACACAGCTGAAAACATGGGCTGCATGGGCTGTGGAGTGGGCATGGAGAGGAGGAGGGCGAGAGAGATTGCACGCTAGAGTAGTAGGGAAGACTGTAGGGATGAGAAAAGAAGTTAGGAGATCACCTTTCATTCAGATGGGTAGAAGCCTTTGTTATTGTAGCTGGAAGACAATAGCTGCCGTTCCAGTCCCATAAGTGTATGGTCTATATAGTGATTGTCTGTACGTGTGACTTCATTGCACTGGGTAATACAACCCCTCCCTCCATTGCTGGCTTAGAAAGGTCCTGCACGGCACAATCCACTGTCAGAACTCAAGGCTATATCCACACACCTGATGAGAAAGAAGGCATCTGTCTGCCATACAATTCTGACTGAATACTGCTCGTAAGGGAGGAGTCCCATGCCCTTGTCTTTGTTGGCGGCCCAGTAGAATTTGAGTTGTTTGACCACTGTCCTACAGGCCTAGCATAGCTTCAGTTGCTTGCTTGGCTATTCTGACCCCTGTAGCATGACATCTTCCAGTTGGCAGAGATGAATAGGACTACTGAGTAACCTTGCAGATGTCTGAGTTTCTGCATCAAACGGCACATAAGACAAACTACACAACACGTATGCTTGCAGCTGCACATAGATAACGGTGATGGGAACAACAGGGTATCTTTGAACGTCTAGGGTGTACACTGTTTCATTGCCAAGGGGCATACTTTTACACCACCCCTCCTGTCACCAGATGTTGTTTTGATGACTCCAATTATCATGGTGAAAATGGAATGTAGTTAAGGGTGAAAACCCAAGGTAGGTAATTAGCATATATGATGAAGAGTAGAGCGGTAATTAGGTGAAAGTTGTTTACGGAACGGTATAAGAAGTCACTACGTAGACAAAGGGGCGCACTCCATCAACGCCTGACTCCACAGGAGGTGCTGCTGGTTGGACCAGAGGCCACTGACTCAATAGTGGGGCCCCTGAAGAAAGCTGTTCCTGTATACAGCCTTCTGAGTGACTATTTAACTCTTCAGGTTTAGTGAGTATGATACACGGTAGTTCATTTTAGGCTTTGTATTTAACTAGTATATCTATGGAAAGCCTTGCACATTAAACCTTATTGATTTGCAAAGCGGGTGTATATGTCTCACTGGTATTCACAGTGATCATTAAGTGTCCAGTATCAACAACCTTTACTAATTACTGCTATGAACATATATATTGGAGTAGTGCCTTAAATCCAAAATTAGGTCAGGCTCCCAGTATGGTAGATGATGTACAATCATATAATAAATGACAGCCCCAACCCCAAACAAACCAGTATCGTCAACCCCAAGCATTCAAAACTCATGAATCGGACAGACTCCACCAGTCCCCCAAAACCAACCAATGAGACAGGTTTAGAAATTGAGGTTATTTTAATAATAATTAATCATAATTGTGGGCAGGTGTTTTTTCCCTATTTGTCCCATGGTTTTCCAAACTTCTCTCTTCAGCCATGAGGGCTAGAAATTTACTTTAAAAAAATAATAGAAGCTGAGATTCTCACTTAGTCACAGGACTCCAGAACCTGGAATTTTTTTTAAATACCATTAGCAGGAAACTCATGATAAAACTGCAAGAGTTGGAAACAACAGGGAGTTTAAAATCTTTGAGAGATGCTGGATATGTTTTGCATTCAAATGCTAAAATAGTTACCGAGTCACTTTGTCTGACCTTGGGCAAATTGCTTGACTTTCTTCTTGTTCCTTAATCATCAAAGCAGTAGGTGAAAGTAGCATTATGAAAAATGTATCACGTCTCTGACATTCAAGCTCTTTTGTAGAAAAGGCACGCATTGTAGCTGCATGAGGTGCATACACATGCGGAGCAGTTTGCATGCTGCATGTAACGTGTGAGGAAAGAAGTGGCTTGTGGAAAGAAGTGGACATGGCTATTGCGTTTGCAAGGAATGTAAGATTTTGTGAAAAAGACATTTTAAGGATAGCACAGTGGGAGGGGATGATAGAAAGCACTGCATACATTAGCATATTTAGAAATGAAGCTTTCATTTTCCCATTGTCAGTTCATGGGGCTCATTTCTCTCCTGAATCCAAGCTCTACGCTGCCTGGTCATGGCCTGAGTTACAGCAGGCTGCCCTCAAGCTCTAGAACAACCCTGTGCACATCTTCAACAAAGCCCCCACTCCCCGAGAGGGACAGCAGGTTTGGGAGCAAGGTATACCAGAATCCAGCTTTTTTGTACTGACACAATAGCACAAAGTGACTGGAGAGGGAATTAGAATCTGGCCCAGAATTTAAACAACAACAAAAAGAGGCTCAAACTACCCCTCAGCAAACTGAAACTTCCAGGTTATTCACAGCTGCCTACTCAGGGATATCCCATAATCCAGCCATTATACTCTAGTGATTAAGGAGTGTCTCTGTAACCATCTCAGTAAAGGGGGCCTATTGTAACAGGGCTGCACTCACCATGCTGACAGCTCCTGCTGGTCATCTTGGGGATTAGCGCCGCAAGTCAGTACACCCCCTCCCAATGGTGCCTCACCCGCTGTTACTTCCGCCCCTGGACCAACATCACTCCAAGCACCACGGCATCCTCTGCATGACACAGCCCTCTGGCCATGTTACAATCTGTGATGCCCCGGGCGGGCGGGAGAGGAGGGGGAGCAATTGCTGCAGTTCAACGGTTCTGCCACTTCCCCAGTGGTAACTAGAGGAGTTCCAGCCCAGGGACCCTGTAGATGGCAGCCACGTATTGCATCCCCTCCAGTTCCTCAGTACATTTCTCTGGGCCACTTCCTTGCAGCCCCAGCACCTTTGTCCTTGCCTCAGGGCTTCAGCCTGTCAATCCCAGCAGCCAACCAGAGGCTCACTCTAGCTCCCCCAATCCTTGCTAGCAACATTGCTCAGTTCTGCATGCGTACTTACACCACCACCACCACCACCACCACCACCTACCTCCTCCTACCTACCTACCTACCTACCTACCTAGCTAGCTAGCTAGCCAGCCAGCCAGCCAGCTCTCCCTCCTTGAATTCAAGGGAGAAACTGATTCTGCTCTGCCCTATACTGCAGATCTCCTTATATGGGCCTGTCAGGCCCTGACTGGCTGCTCCTCTCAGCCCTTCTCTAATTGGCTGCATCCTGAGCTGCCTCCCTAGGGCTCTATTAACCCCATAAAAGCTAGTGTGGGGCCAATATCCTATGACACCTCTCAAGAAAGGGAATGGTGGGGGTAGGCCGTCACGTATCCCCCATCCAAAAGGCAAAACAGTCAGAAGGGCTGGTGAGTTTTCTTGTAGGACCAGGTTGGTTCTGTGCTAGCTCCCGCGAACCAGTGCAAACAGTGGCTCTCACTCAGAGAGAAAAATCCTGAATTAGCAGTGCAGCTTCCTGCAACACTTGAGGTTTGTTTCCGGGTTGCTGCGTATGGCCAGTACTCTTTAGCTCTTGTGTGCCAGACAGACTGCAGGGTCAGGTGTCATGACTGAGTGATTTACGGTGGATTTCAAAGGAGCTCTGAGTGGTGTCATGCTGGGGAGTGGGGAATTTACTGTTTTGTTAAACGTCCCTTCAGATCAGTCACTTTATTCATCAGCTTCATTTTGTCAGTATATTCATTCCCTGCACAGTCACCGGCTCTTTAAATAGTTTGCATGCTGATAATTCTTCTCTACTCATAAATTCATTAATTAGTGGACAGCCTGCGAGGCATAGGCCCCTCAGGCTTATTAAAGAACTGGACACTAAAATGATATGAAAGCAGCTGCCTCTTTTCTGACACTCTTTCCTGATGGCAACTGCTTTCCTCATCAGTGCTAAATTATGACAAACAGAGCCTTGATTAAAGGTCCAAATACTTGCTGCAGCTGTACTTGGAGAAAGGAATCTTAACTGCACAGACGTGTTCAAATTGAAATTCAGCACCATCAAACAGTTAAGGCCAAAAAAAATTAGCACTTCAATATATCAAGCTAGTGTATGTTTTTTCAGACCTACTGGAAGCTGTTTTGACCTGCTGGCAGATTGGTATGCCATGTTGCTTCTTGCAGCTTTCTAAACCACTGCTCGTTAGCTGAGATCACTTGGGAACTGGAAGGAAAAGTTGTGAAAAATCTCAGGTCTCAGACTGTCTTAAACAGAGGTATCTTAGGACATTGCTTTGGAAAAATTTATACCCCAATTTTTAATCTGGGAGAATAAGGTGCTCCTGTAAAAAGTTTTTCCAAAACGTATTTAAAAGAAAATGATTCCATCCCCAGACATCCAGGGGTATGGTTAAAATACTTTCTGCTCCGGGAATCCAGATTTAGGGAAATAGTCCCTAGGTTGACATTGCTGTTGATGCAAATAAGAACAGCCCTGAGAGGGCCTTCATTTGCACAGAGAGTGAACTAACTCCTAGCCAGAGTATGGGAGGGGGCAGCGAAATTGCACCGATTCCCTACACCATGCCTCAAGTTTGCCAGGCCTAATTCTGGTGCACTTGAGGATCTGACATTTTATTTTCAGATATAACCATATTTTTACCTGTTAAGGGCAGCACTTGCAGATACCTCATGCTAGCACACTAAATCTAAATCCGGGCACTTCGATGTAAGTGGTACGCCCTGGCAACTCCCACTGAATAGATCCAGATTTAAAGCTGCTCCCTTCTGAAAATCAGGCCCCTTCCAATTAGATCCCTAAATATGGGTTTAGGAGACTACCTTTAGGCAACCCACATTTGGTTATAAACTACAAATTCCGTCCCTCCCTCAATATCATCTCAACTTCCATTAACACTAACATTAATGTATCAAGGCAAAAAATGCCTTCATTAAGCACACAGGCAAAGGACATGAAAACTTATCTTCACCCTTTGCATATATTTCTTAATTTATTATTTTGCTGCTAGTCTGCCACTGTCATTGCATTATTTCTGATGAATCTAGAAATTGTACTATATCGAACTGGCAGAGGGATGAACTGAGTAAATTAATAGGTTGTCTCCATTTCAATCATCTATGATTCTGTAGTGAATATACCTCTATTATTATGACTGCTTACAAATAAAATGCTATGAATCCAACCATCAAAACATGCAGCAATCCCTATAGTCGTTTCCAAATAAGGGATCTCAGAACTGGATTGACTATTGGCACTTCTTTTCAATTATCTTTATTTGTATTTTGTACTTGATTCTCTGAATTTGATTTTTAAGCAGCTGGTAGGTTTCTAACCCGGATGATTGCGCTTAGAATGCAAGCTATGAATGCCATGATTTCATATTGTTATGAGCTGGGTGAAATCTTGCTATGGGCTGAGTTGAAACCGTATCGAGTTTTGTATGTATGAACTCACTCTTCCGTTAACGTAAATGTAAGCATAAGCCCTACCTATTGGCTAAATATTGTTTGGGTGAGGGAGAGATTGCACTGATATTGAATCCACACAAGAACAGACTGAAAGGGGGAAACAGCCTGAATGAGCAATTGAAAGCACAATGGCTGGCCCTGAAAGAAAGAAGAGGTTTTTGGGTGGGGGATGCAGGCTCAAAGAGTGCTCTTGATGCTGTGAACAAAAGACCCTTTTCCCTACTGTCTGATTCCCTCTGTGTTCAGAGACACAAGACTTTGTACATTCTCTGTAAATAAACAAAACTGCAAACCAAAAAAAAAACCCAGACTCCATCAGTTTCTACTCCCAACTGGAACATCCCCAGTGCCCCAAACTTTGACTAGCTGCTCAGATTGAAAAGGGTCAACAATATTACCCACAACCAAGTCTGGCTATGGAGCGCACTTAAAAGAGGGCTCACAGAGCCTGATATACAGCTCATTGAAATCAGTTGAGTCTCCCCGTTGGTTTCCATGGGCTTTGGATCAGGCTTCAAATGAGCTGAGATTCTCAATGGAAGCCAAGATATGCATTATAAACCTTCCACGCACTACTGTCTATTAATCGCAGAACTTGGGTTTTGTTTTTAATTGCATTTTTCATAATTCCTTTTATGTATAAGAAGAAGAATTTTCAGACTGAGAGCTGGAAACAGAAGTGTTTCTTTGTTTAGTCACAATAGGTACAGCCTACTCCGCCAAATCTGCTCTCTAGCAATGAGAGGATAACGCAGTCACTCTGCCTTGTCAGTCCTTGGCCTTTCTGCTGAGGCTTCTAGCAAGGGGACCAATCACTGGTAGTGACTTTGTAATGTGTAAGTCCTGTCCATGGCAACCTGGAAAGAGTCCATCAACTCATTTCACTTAAACAAGCCAATAATGCCTTCAGTGGCTCTGCTGACTTGGGTCCAATTGAAAGCTATAATCTACGGGTGCAAACCCCATTTCCCACTAGCTTTGAAGGTGAATATGTTTGTTTTTTCCTGTTGGGTGCATTTTTTTCTGTCCTTTAAATCCTAGTGATTTGTGTCTTCTGGATATTTTATTAATTATAAGAATTTTTTCCTGTTAATTTAGAGGTTCAGTTAGCACAGTACACAATGTTATGGCTAAATTAATTCATTAGTTCCTTTAAAGAAAATAAAAACACCACGAACCAAAATGTGACCCTCCTGGAGCTGTAGTTGATGCTGTTGTTCCACACCAACTACCATAAAATGTAACAAATTAGGTGAAAAGGAAAGAGCACATCCATTACATAGAAATCAGCCTGTCAGGGTAGCAGTGGTGGGGAGAGAGCAAAGTATCAGAGCCAAGATTATTGTCCCAGCTCATTAAGAAAAAGGGCTGGCAGAGATGGGAAGGGATACTTCTGACAACATAGATTAGAATTGTAAGCAATTGTTACTTAATCATATTGGCATATGAGCCACTGCCTTGCACCAGTATTCTGCAAACACTATTTTTTCCTAAAGCAGGCAGAAGTGAAGTGTAACCAGTAACCCATGTTTCACTCCATCAGGTCCCTGACAGCCCTGCTTTGGGAAGTTAATCTTTTTTCATTTTGTCTGTCAATCTAGTGCTATTCACATACGTTACAGTAAATAAGCTTCTAATGAATTTATTTTTATTTCAGTGATTGTTGGCTGGAGCCCCATAATGGAAAGTTTCTTCACCTCAACCTGGTGGGGTTGTTTTGACTGGTTGACAGCTTGGTGAATCACAGCTGCCTCCACTCGGTTATAAAGTTGAGTTTTTCTCAGTGTAAAAAAAGGTTCATGTGACTTTGCAGACAAACTAGATTTTCAGGATACTTTGCTAAACGGGATTGAGATGTCTACTGCCGTGTAAACATAACAGTGTCATTGAGTGTGAAATTCTGGGCCTTAGCACAGTGGTGCTCTATTCTTGATTGGTGTATAGGAACTATCCTATTAAATCTGATTTATAAGCTGATATGATCCTGGGATACATAAAGCTGGGAATATCAACTAGGAGTAAATCGATATTTTTCTTTTGTATTTGGCACAAGTGTGAGCGCTGCTGAAATACTGCATCCATTTGTGGTGCCCACAATTCAAGAAGGATATTGCTAAATTGGAAAGAGTTCAGAGAAGAGGCCTGAGACTGAACAAAGGATTAAAACATGTGCCTGATGGTGATAGACTCAAACAGTTTAATCTGTTTATTTTAACAAAGGGAATTTTAAAGGGCAGCTTGATTACAGTCTATAAATAAATGTGGAACAAATATTTAATCATGAGCTCTTCAGTCTAGCAGAGAAAGGTATAACACGACCCAATGGGTGGAAGTTGAAGCTATACAAATTCAGACTGGAAACAAGGCATAAATTTTTAACAGTAAGAGTAATTAGCCACTGTCATAATTTACTAAAGGTCATGGTGGATTCTCTATCACTGACAATTTTTTGAATAAAGATTGGATGCTTTTGTAAACAAGTTCTGCTCTAGGAATTAATTTGGGGAAGTTCTGTGACCTGTATTATACGTGAGATCAGACGAGATGATCACAGTGGTCCTTTCTGGCTTTCGAATCTATGAATCTCATCATTAATAGTAAAAATTAATGGGAATTTTGCCAGTGACTTTAGTGGGGCCAGGATTTCACCCTGAGCAGTCAGTGCTTGAGTTTTCATCAGTATTACTCAGTGAATTTATTAAGGGTAATGAGATAACTTCATGCTACAACCTGAGTTGGAACACTGCCCTTTCTGAATGATGAAGGCTAGGAGGGAAGTAACTCCAGTAGAGATCCACTGTTTCCATACAGGGGCACACTATTCCAATGGCTGTTATGATGTGCATCATGAGGTCCCTGATCAATAAACCAGCTTCTGATGCAGGCCCAGTCTACACTTACCTTTGTGATTCGGCAGCAGTCAATGGGAGATACGCAAGTGACGTAAATCACTTGCGTATCTCCCATCGACTTTGCGGCGTCTCATCCGCACGGGGTGGTTTTCCTGCGTCACTTTCTGGATCGACTGAGTGGGTCTACACAGACCGCTCAGTCGATCCAGAGAAATCGATGTGATGGCGACAAATTTGTTGCCGTCAGTGTAGACCCAGCCGCAGGCATTCTGACTAATTATTAACCAGTATTTGATCTCCCAGTCTTAAGGGAGACCATTGAGAAGGTTGTAACAGAGCAATTCTGGACATTTCTTGATTCCTCAGCTTTCCTTATTACCACAAATAGTCCAGGGGTTTGTATTTCCACCCCTGCTTTTCAACATTTATATGAGGTGTCTGGGGGGGTTAGTGAAGGGACCTGAGCTGCAATGCATTTCACATGCTAATGAGACCCTGCTGTACATCTGACTTGTTGGAAGCAATGGAACAAATTATCTGAGATGGAATCCTTGCTCCACTGAAGACAATGACAATACTGCTGTGTCTAGGTGATCTTTGGGCTTAGATAAGGGCTATCTGGTTGCAACTTAATAAACGTCGGAGATAATGTTGGTTGCTGCTCCTGGAGATGAGAGTGCAGACTTTCTTTTCCAATGCAGACTTTGCAATGTGGCAGAGAATCCTTTCTCCCTGCTAATTCCCTGCATACCTGCATTTGGGCAAGAGACAATGCAGCCATCAATAAAAATTGTAAAGCTTTTTCACCTTTCTTCTCTTCCTGACTTGTCCATGAACATATTGCAAAATTCTCAGTTGTGTTCATTATTCAAAATGATTTCCCTATATCTTTAATGGATTCTCTGTGGTTTGCAGATTCTTCACAAACCTTCATATACCAGTATTTGGAATTCACATTGTTATTGGTCATTTGAGATATCTCATATGATTACCTTATTAGGGGCCAGGCCAACTGTCACTTTAGTCAATGGGACTTACTGACTGTAGCATGAGATGTACCTGGTCCTAGATAACTAGTTATATAACTGGCCAACAACAGCATGAATTATGAAAGGCAGATATAAGTGTAAAATTTGAAATTTGCAGGTTTGACAGCAGGTATGGCAACTTCCTAGATTGCAAAACAAATGTACATGTGAGTGCTATTATGTGTGTGTGGTTATTTTTAAGACCTGCCAGACATTCTAAAAACAGGAATGTCCCAATTAATTGATCACTTTTCATTCTTTAAGTTGTCATAAATTTTTTAATTGACAAGTATGTTTCTTGGTGCTTTTGTTAACATTTTTTTTATCAGGATAAATATTGTGAGCGAGACTTTCAAAAGCACTCAGCATTGACTTTACTCTGCTTCCATTGAAGCCAATGGTAAAACTCCCAGCAACCTCAATGGAAGGAGTTGATGTTCAGTGCTTTTGAAAACCTAACCCTAGCTGCTTATTGTCAGGCAACTTGTGATCTTCTCCAAAACTAATTTGAGAGACTGGGATAATATTGGATGGATGACTTTCAATGAATTCATTTTGTGTGTGCTATTAGTTATTCAATATAGTGGTATTTTTTCATTTTGAGTCTAGATTGAGCCAATGAACCAGGATGGTTCAAGGCATACTTGTGAAAGAGGATAAATATGAGCACCAGATTTACTTTCTCTGTACAATTTGTTATGTTGTATAACTCCATCATCTCTTGCATTTAAATCAGTTCCCATAAACCGAACACATATATCAGATGTGGTGCGCACATACTGTTGTCCCAATATTGCAAACACTTACACACACAATTAATTTTACATGTGAGTAGCTCCATCCAAGTCAATTGTGTCTTCAAATTTCCAGAAAAATAGGCCCTTTGTATCTGTAAATTTTTTCTGATTAGTTGACAAGATGTGCTTGAAGTGAGTGAAGTTACATCTGTCACTAGGTATGTGAAGTTAAGGATGTAAGTTTTTGTAGGATTGGGGCCTATATCTCACCATAAGGGAAAGGAGCACAAATTTCTTGTCCTTAGAAAACATTTGACATGTCTGTAATTTCCAAACAACCCAACAATGGAAGAAACTTATATTTCCACCCAAATCTCAATAGTCTTTCCAGCAAAAGGAGACAGCCTTCCAGTGTGGAAATGAATTCTCATCGCTATATAATAGTTTCTTTCTAGAATTTATAATTATAAATAGATTAATAAACATGGCAATATATACCCCTTACCTTAACTAACATGTATAGAAATGACCAACAGGCAAGCCATTAGTCCACATGCTGTCCATTTTTCCATCCAGCATCTAACAATGTCTGAGACCTCAGTGGAGTTGTTAGAGCTTTTTACCCCACCTTCAACCCCTTGATCTTTTGTTACTCTGATGATTTTTTTAAAACAGCACAAATGCAAGTAGAGCAGGAGAGCAACAATCTTTGGGATTATACTTGGGGCACATAGGTCATATTTCTATCTCCATAACAAATGAGGTGTCACATTTTGACTACCTTTTTCTGAGTGTATATCAGTCAAGGATACAGCAGTAAAACATTCAGTCATGAAGTACACTAGAGAGGTGCAAACTGGTGTCAAGGCAAAATTGTAATTAAGAACTAACAGGAGAATATATAATTACTTTCATAAGAGAAAGCTTTTACTTGACTATTAGAGCACTTCTTGCCAACTAATCAAAAAGAAAATGCCCTATTGTAGATACAAAGCTATCCATTTTTTAAAAAATGGATTTCTATTAAATCATTATATCTGAAGGTCAATTTCAGATCCATTGTGAGAGCTGTTTAAAAACTCATTATTTTCAGCTTTATATTGAGGAAAGCAACTTGAAGTTTTCATAATAATAATAATAATTAATAATCAGAATTTTTTCTTGAAACCACTAGCAGAAAGGACACAAATAATTGTTTAAGGAACGAGAATAATAATTAATGCCTGCTGTCATGTCTGTAGCATTATTCATCACAAACGTAGCAAACAGCTATGCATAGGTATTGCTTCATTCACTAACAAAATGCAGACACGTACGGGGAACATAAGGAACGCTTCAAACCAGAAAAGGAAGAGGAAGATCAGCTCTAATAACTGTAGGACGATGTAATTACCAAAGTTAGAAATTTTACAAGACGAGTGGGTAATAAAATGAGATAGAATCCTAATATTAGCTGTCTCTTATATAGTGTTTTTCATCAGTACATCTCAGAGCACTTTACAAAGAGAGGTAAGTATCCCTATGCCCATTTTACAGATGGGGAAACTATAGAACAAGGAGATATTATGGATTATTCTATATTAACTATGTAGTTATTTGAGAAGCTAGTGGCAGAGGCACAAAGAAAACCCAGGTCTCCTGAGTCCAGTCCAGTGCTCTATCCTCTCGGTCACACTACCTGAAAGAACACAGTAACATGCATAGTTAATAAAGCATAAGCCAACTTCTAACTGCCAAAGTCAGTGACAACACAAAATATTTCCTTACATGTCCCTAGCAACTTGCAAGAATTATAGCACATTAAGTGCTATAATTACAAAAACTTATTTTTGGAGGAACTAAATAGGCTATAAACTTTCACTGCAGACCAAAAATTCTCACACAAGGACTTGGCAACAGCCAAAATATTTTTTTAAACTTGTAACCCGTCCGTGCCCAGGGTAGCCCACTGATAATGCCAGGGTCAGGGCAGGCTGCAAAAGGAGAGCAAATTCTCCCAGCACTGGTGGGTGACACTGCAGTCAGACTTCCCAACCAGCCACCAACAGTGCTTCTGATTCCCCCACACTGGTTATCAAGAAGCCACTGTGCAAATACACACAGCCCCCTTTACTGCATTTCAGTCTCTGGCTCCCAAACTGATACTAGGTCCAGTAAAGAGACCAGTTGTTTTAACTCTATGCTCTTTACTAAAAGATTCTCTCTGATCCCAAAGGATCAGCCACAGTACCAGTTCACTATAAGTTTGGATCGTACCCAAAATACCACGCTGCCAGCCAATCCTTTAGTAACTAAAACTAAAGGTTTATTAATAGAAGAAAAACAAACAATAAGAGAAGTGTTAAAGGCTTAAAGCAATCAGATACATACAAATGATTTAAAAGTCCATATACATCAGGTTTCTAGAACAATTGTGGAGTTGCAGGCTTGTACAGTCCCTCTGGTATACATCCAGTACCTGGATGGGTCTAAGTCCTTCAGTTCAGTTGCAAATTGTGTTAATCCAGAGGTGTGTCCGCAGCTGGACAGGAACAAGGAACCAGACAAAAGACAAAATGGTTTCTGTGGTTTGATCTTATATACCCTCTGTTGCTGGCCATGTGGCTTGTGGAACTTTACAGGAACCAAAATGGAGTCCATAGTCACATGGGTCAATCCTGGTAACTCTTCAGGTATGCCTTTAGTTTCTTCCTAGGCCTTTGGCTTCTGTAAAGGTCTTGATGGGCCATTAAGCGGGCTATTGTCCTGTGGCCTCTCTGTCTGGGGTGTGTCTTTTACAGCACAGTTTGAAATACAGGATATCAAAGATCTCCATAACTTTCCTCACATATATCACACATGAACACAAATATTATCTTCTTACTCAGCACATTATAACCTTTCTAACAGCACCTGACATGGTATGTTTCACATGAATCACTATGATTTTGACATATTAATGTCAAATAACACAAATGCCCCCCCCTCCTAATGCAGTCCGCATGACAAACCTAATTAAAAATTGTTATTTTTGCATGTTAGTGTGTTGTTTTAAATCTCATAAATGCATAGGTTGCATTCAGGGCATTTTCAAATTTGGAGAAATTACTAAACGACATAGCAAAATGTGTTCAGCAAATGTAGCTTCCCCTAGAGTTTTGTATTCCATATGATTACATTCAGCATACAGAAATTGCACCTTGTGAATATGTCGAACAGTGTGTTTTCACAAACCAGTATCAATCAGCTCAAATGATTTAAATTTGCCATTTGACATAATTACTATAAATATGACAGAAAAAAAGGTATTTCTGTGATGGTTTATTTAATGACTGTCCTATTTCTATGGAAGTCTATGGGAAAGCAACACTCAGTACAGGTTTATGGACTTAGTTCTTGCCACCCATTGTCAGATTTTCTTTTTAATGACAAAGGAAAGATTTCTGATCTGAGAGCCACCACTGTACCTCTCTGAATTAGAAATGATTGTAAAAGATAATCAAGAGTTTAGAAACCACAGGCCAAATCCTCAGCTGGTGTAAACAATAGTAGCTCCATTGGAATCAATGGAACTATGCTGAATTACACCGAGGAGCTAGAAAAGTAGCCTAGCTAACTTCCCCTACAGTGGAGCAGCAGACAAGTCACCTCCACGAAGGCCACCCTGAAAGAAAATAAAGATTGTGCTACTTGCTGTGCATTTGCAGTAGGTTTATACTATAGCACAGCAGTTTTGGATTAAATCTCAGGAAAAACTTCCTACCTGCAGGAAGAGTAGGACAATGGAACAAACTGCCAAGGGAAGTCTTGGAAACTCCTTCACTGGAGCTTTTCAGAAAGAGGCCAGATAAGTGTCTGTCTTAGATGGTTTAGACACAACAAATCCTGCAACTTGGCAGGGGGATAGACTACATCACCCTTAAGGTCCCTTCTAGCCCTATGGTTCTATGACTCTATGATTTCAAGCATGACAGAAATGGTTAGCTTGGTGCTCACAGAAGCTAAATGTTGAGGTTGCTGTCCAGCCATTCCAAACCCCCATTAAGAAAAGGATTTGTTCACAATGTTCTTCTTATGATCACTTGGCACACTGGAATTTGTCAATGAAATGGCAGAGAGGGGTGTTGCTCATAAATACGGAAATAGAATGTCTTTATGTTGGGTTCTTATGTGACCCCTGTTTTTATAGTATCTGAGTGCCTTGAAATGTTTAATGTATAGATCCTTACATCAACTTTGTGAAGTAGGGAAGTGCTATTGTCCCGTGTAAGCCGGTGGGTGTTCCGCGCCGGTCGCGGCGGCCCTTCCTGGGGCCCAGCCGCTGTGGAAGGTCCCTGCACCTTCCTACATCCCCATTAGACAAATAGAGAACTCATAGACATGTAGACTGTAGGGCCAGAAGGGACTATTATGATATTCTAGTCCAGGGGTTTTCAACCTTTTTTTTTATTTGCTGACCCCTAAAAATTTTCAAAATTGGAAATTCAGTCAGTGGCGGACCCCTGTCATAGACGTCTGAGACTGAAAACGGACTGAACTGAATTCTGCCTTAAATGTTGCACATGCCTGGCATGGCATTTGATGCAATGTGAGAAACTGTGAGCTTCTATGGTAATGACAACACTTCCAGGTTTTGAGCTGTAGTGGGGGTATTCACATATTCTTGATTGATCAGAAAAAAGAAATGCCTTTTCTGGGATCTGAACCTTTATCTTCATAATCACCTTTTGTGGACCCCTTAGACATAGTCTGTGGACCCACAGGGGTCTGCAGAACACAAGTTTGAAACTACTGATCTAGTCTGATCTCCTGCACATTGCAGGCCACATAATCTCAACTACTGTAGTAGATCCATAATTCTGGCTGACTAACTGAAGTCCTCAAATCTTAATTAAAGGCTCCAAATTACAGAGAATCCACCATTTATTGTAGTTCAAACCAGCAAATGACCCTGGCTCTCCTCCAGTCTGATTCCTTCCCAACCCCAATTCTGGCAATCAGTTAGACTCTGAGTATGTGGGCAAGACCCACCAGCTAGGTACCAGGAAAGAATTCTATGTAGTAACTCAGAGTCCTCCCCATCTAGTGTCCCATCTCTGGCCATTGGAGATATTTTTTAATAGCCGTCATGGATGGGCCATATGCCATTGTAAGCAATCTCATCGTACCATCCCCTCCATAAATTTATTAAACTCAATCTCAAAACAAGTTACGGTAAGTTTTTGCCCCCCACTACTCCCCTTGGGAGACTTTACTGGATTTCAGTATAGCATCTGATAGCAACTTCAGGACTTTAGTTCATCAAGTCCCTAGGGCAAGGACTGTGGCTTGGTATGATTTTGAACAGTGCCCGGCATTTTGGAGTCCAATGCTGACTGGGACCTCTGGGAACTATATTTATATAAAGGACAAGATCCACATTGGGTGTAAATCAGCACATCTCTAATAAACTCAACAGTAGTGAATAATGTTGTAGTCAGTGGAGCAAGGTTGATCTATACCAGTGAAGGATTTGGCCCTACATTTTAAAAAATTAACAGCATAATGGTTTTCATTTAAATGCATCACCATATTAACTAGTTTTCAGCACAGTTCAGGATAAGTAAACACTATTATTCCAATTTCGCAAAAGGGGAAACTCTCCCAAGGCCACAATGGGAGATGCTATCAGGGAATTTCTGATTTTCCAGATCTTTGCTTAGCCCGATAGAGTGAACTTATTATTGAACCTCTAAAATTATTTGTGCCAGTCAGATCGTAGGAGAGAGTTCTGTTGGTCTGATCCAAAACAGGCCAATAAATGAATGGGAAAAGACTTCCAGTCACTTCCATATGCTTTGGATTGGACCATTTAAATGTTATTGTATAAGTGCTGTTGACTCTAACATGTCATACAGATTATTACTAACAACTTTTGTTGCTGTCACACTTGCTCTTTTACTTCCCCTTACACATGTCATCTGCAATTCAGAATAGATTTTGGATCTACACATTTATTTCTAAATAAACTCTACTAATAGAAAGTACTACACTAACTACAGTAGCTTTTAACAAGAAATATGTACTTGGCCTTTTTCTAGTAGAAACCTCTAACGAAATGGCCTCCCACTTATTCCTTTCATGTTTCATTTAGCTTTCCAGTGAAAGAGAGTAGCAATGGTTTTATACCACTCCTTAATGTTTAGTTCTAGCAGTAGCACATTCCCACCCAGATCAACTGCCTATGAGATAAAGTGCATGGTAGAGTGAATTTTGTTTATTTTGATTCGAAGGAGCTGTTTAGATAATAACATTGTACTAGTTGCAAACAAATCTGATGACCAGCATTGGTGCCTGACCTAGGAACAGTCTTCCATAGACTCTACTGAGGGTGCTTATATGGACCCAATTACCATACAACAGCACTCTTAGGTAGAAAAAGTACTATTATTCCCATTTTACAGATGGGAAACTGTGGCACAGTGACTAAAAGTTTTGACTAACATTACACAGGAAATTTGTATTAGATCAGAGAATTGTACTCCTATCTTTCAAGTCCCAGGTTGGTGCCCTAGTCAAAGGACTATTCCTACCCTATAGGTATAAGAAAAGAAACACTGGAGGATGAAACTAAATGCAGGGCTATCCACTATGTCTTCCATAAACAGTCAGACACATCAGCCTCTGTGGTTTTCCCCATGGAGATGAAAGAAGTAGGAAATGTGGGAATCTGGTCAGTACTAGGAACTGTGTGGGGATGGAGAATCCTCAGTGCAGAAGAAGCTTCTGAGAATTTTGCTGCCAAATTCTAACAAGTCTTTATCGATCATGTGTGAATTCTGTTTTTTTTTTTTCAGAAGCTTATAACTTAGCTGAATTTGGGTTAATTTTCACAGGGACACCAAAAAGCACATCTGTGACACTAGGATAACACCCCTACCATGCAGAATTTCAAGTCCCTGCTCTAAAGTAGGGGACACTAGAGCTTCTCAATGAAATTGTTGTAAGAATTTTTTAACACAGGCAAAACAACGTATTTTTCGCTAACCTCATTCTTGGAAACAGCTGAATTATTGTAGCTGAAACTTCCTGCAAAACATCCCCCCAAAATATTCAGCTTGAAGCAGACAGCAGGCATGGGAAATTTCAGCCTGAACAGTTTAAGTTTGGCAAAGCTTTAAACAACTGAAAAGGGGGTCTTATAAAGGAAAATGTTGGGCAACAGTAACTGTAGATGTTACAACTGTAGATGTAACAGTGCCTATAAATAATAGTAAAAATAGATGTGCAAATAATGCTGAAGTGAATTTGTTTAAAAGTTTGAAAGAATATTTGCAATATTTGCCAAGCTCTAGTGGTTAGTCCCGGGGCTTTTCTTCCCCACTGAAATTTATGTAGTTGTAGCTCCACTAACTATTCTTATATAACACAAAGGCACACACACAATGTATTTTAACATAGGTCTTGATTTTCCAGTCCTGCTGTGCTTGATGCAGGACCAGAAAGAGGGGCACAAAGATGGCTTTATGGCACCTTTCCATTCCCTCAGTATTGAGCCTAGTGTAAGGTAGAGCACCCGGAAAGCTGCTGCGACTTCATATCTAGCTGCCTGTGGGCTCCAGGCTCCATTCTGGCAGCTGGGGATTGCAAGGGTTAAGGATGCTCCAACAGCATTTTTTCCATTAATGCCACTTTCTGGCAGTGACCTGGAGGGGGATCCACACAACCAGTGATTCACCCAGGTACTGAAGCTGTGCAAAGCACCTGGAGCAGACCCAAGAATGATAAATTCTTGGCATAAATCCTGTGAGTGCCAATAAATGACATCAGGTTCCTTGGTGGAGTTAATGCCAAATTATTTGCTGAACATCTTAAAGTAACTTCTCAGAGGTAGCTAAGTAACACTTGTGCTCCACACAGCTTTTCATAAAGGAGCTAAGAGCTTAGTACAAACACTTAATAGACATTGTTGATCCTGAGAGTCAAAGCCATTGCCTTCCATTATACAGCCCCTTTATTCTTCATCCCACACAAAGAGAAGAAATAAGGTTATGGGCCATGGACCAGTCTCCCAAGGGGAAGTGTTGGAAACCTGATCACACGAGTCATTTCAAACAGGATGGGACAAAGCACTCGGTAACAGACCATAGTATGTTAACAATCGCAGCAGCCCCTCCAGGATTATTGACTAGCTCAAACAAATAGGTCTTTTCAATTTCAGATTTCTCTGATTCTTTGATCTTGCAAAAGGCAACTGTCTTGGTGAGGGAAAAATTCCTCTCCTGGGGTTGGTAATGTTAACATGTGGTAAGCCCATCACTAACTCCACACCGTAGGTTTGTGTGATCGAGACATGGCTACCAGAAACCAGTCAGAAAGGCAAAGGCAATGTATCGCATGTCAGACTGACTCTATGATGATGGATCTATAGTGCAATTTTGGAGTGAGTCACATGAGCAAACATTCCTTCAAGGGGAGCCTATGATGTGCAGAGATGCAGAACCTTTCTAGAAATGTTATACCAGCTATTTAATTCAGAATAATAGGGGACACTTTGCATTAACTGTTCGATATTCCCTGCGGGTCAGGTGAATTGCTCATAAGGGAGAGCAGAGAAGTCATCCAGATGAGCTCCCTATCCCATGAAGCAGCCTTGCGTAGATTCAGATCTTTCACCCATGTGGGATCACCAAAGTTACTGTATGTCTACAACTGCTGTAACCAGTAAACGCACACCTAGTCACAAAAGGAGAACACAACAGGGAATTCTGCTGGACAGGGGGATCTTGCCCCTTAACCTGACCAATTACAGGTGTGGTGTGAATGGTGGGGCAGTGGGTGATCTTTGACTTGGTCGGGCCTGTTCCTTCCCCTTGATAGAGAGTTCTCTTTTGGAGACAAATGTGGCCACATAGGCCACTTTTCATTGGAGGCAGAGTCCACTCTGTGCTGGATACTGGTGAGTTGTGTCAAAAAGGCTTTACCTCTTCCCTTTTAGTGCAGAGTTGCTGTGGGCTTTGGGCTGCTGGCATGGGCAGTCTCAGGATTTGGCAGAAAGGAAACGAAGGACCATTGAACTTTGATCTGTGTAGACATAGGTGTCTAGGTTGTCACATATTCTCAATCATATTTTCCAGTTCAAAAAGAAAGATATACTATATATTAAGAACCATAGAAAAAAACACAAAACCCCACAAAGCTACCCATGTTTCTAGTTAAAATTTTGGTCACTTGGACTGTCCAGTAGCATGTGATAGCCCAAATTAAAAACAGCAATGTTTCTTTTAATCGATACAGTGATTTAAACTGATGCTATGTTCAACCTTCCAAGCTTAGAGAATCTGAGAAAGGCCTAGAGCCATTATTGGTTGAGACACATGAATAATTTGGTAAAGAAGTATAAAAGGATTCAAAGTGAAGCGAGAGAATTAATTCACAAATTACAGTTAATGCACTGTAAGATTAGGAGATGTTCAAATAGAATAAAAAAGCAGTAAATACTGCACGCTGAGCCACCTCATAATAAAGAACTGACACTAAACAGAGACTGCGTCGGTCGAGAAAAAATACATCCTTGCCACTTGTCACATAGTATTCCCAGATGAAGTACATAAATAAACATGCCACTCACACACAGCACTTCTTCCTACGAGGCTGTCAGTGAAGTGAGGTGTAAGAATAAAATTGGAAGCATGGGTGGCAGAGGAAAAATCTGGGTTGAGTTTTGCTTTTTTTGATAGAGAAACAGGAAAGGAAGCATTAGGCCACATTGAGCTATTATTACTTCTGTAGCTCCCGAAGGCCTTGATTCACCTTTACATCCAAGCACAGCCTGGTGAAGGCAGACCGTTGAGAGCTGGCTCCCAGGATAAGAAAGCTTGGTCCTCAGGGAGTTTATGTCAGCAGTCACGGCCAGCAGCAGAGCATCGCCGTGCCGTCTCATCAGTACAGTTGGCCTGCAGCAGGAGGCCTGATTAGCCACACCACCTGATTGGCTGGAGGGGTCAGCAGGCCGTCTTTTAAGCCAGCAACAGCAACAGCTCAATGGCTGTTCAGTGCTCAGGCCCATATTATGACCTCCCTGTGTTACCATGTTGCTACTGCGCCTGCCTTGCACTCCAGCCTTTCCTGCTATCCTGCTTGCTCCAGTTCCTGGCCTCTGGCTTGACCTTTTGGATCCACCTTCTGACCAATGACTCTGGCTCTGACCCTAGGCCTTGTTTCCTGATGTCTGGTCCTGCCACTAGGCCTGATACTTTGGGACAGGGTAAGGCCCCAGCGGAACTGGTGGTGCGGATAACCACCAGAAAATCACAAAATGCAGCCCTGGAGGAAGATCCACTGGCTCTTTTGACTCTGTCTTGCCCCTGGAGCCAAAGATTCCACTGCATGACAAATTTGGTGGTGATCAGGAGAAGTTTTGTGGGTTGTAGAATCAATGTCAGCTCCTCTTTTTAATATGGCCTCAACAAGGCCCAGGCTAAGCTCATCTTAAGCTTGTTGACTGAGGAGGTTTAGCCTGGGCTTCACCTCTCTTTCCAGTCCAATTCCCTTTGCGACTGTGATGCTGGAAGACCAGGAGCCGCAGGCCTCACAGAATACTTACAAATGAATAGCGGGAAACCAGTCTTGCTTACGTGTGTGTTAGCATTATCCAGGGTGATGCTCTGTTAGCAGGCCACTTTGGCCATTCCAAGACGCAAAATATAGTTTCCAAGAACTTTGGGTATGCATCTTTGATGCGTCCTATGTAGATTCCAGCAAACTTTACGCTAGGACCGAGACCCTCCCATTCAAAGCAATTGGTCTCCTTCATCCCTGACCTGCTCCGATGATGATGGCCATAATTTTCATGGACTTTATTGTGGAATTAGCACCCTCCCAAGGCCGTGCCACGTTTATTCTAGTGGTGGTTGAGCACTTAACCAAGATGGCACATTTTGTTTCATGCTGGGCACTTCCCTCTGCTCAGGAGTCAGCCCACTTGTTTGTGAACAACATCTTTTGCTTACAGACGTGGTATTTGACTGAGGAGTCTAGTTTATTTCCTTCTTCTGGCAGGAACGTCTAATGCCCTCTGAGTGTTGAAGGCCATTGAGGTTAGGACAATCACCCAAGCACCAATAGGCAGAGTGGATCAGTCAGGTCCTTGAAAATACCTACGTTGCTTCCTAAACTATCATCCAGATGATTGTCTGTCTCTGATCCCGAAAACAACGCCAGAAATGACTCCACCAAGCAGATCACTTTCTTTGCTAATGATGATTTCTATCTTTGTGCTTATGCAGAGATCCCCTCTAAATTATAAATGCCTGCCATTAACTTACAGCCCACATCCAGCAGGTACACCAAGAACTACAGAGGCAGTTAGAAATCACCAAGGTAACTTACCATTGTAATGCTCACCAGTCCCACCAGCCAACTTTTGGGCCAAGGGTGAGATGTTGTCCGCCCGGAATCTACAACGATGTCTTCCCTCTGCAAAACTGGATTATAAAGATCTCGGGCCTTTCCAGATCATGAAACAGATTAACCCCTGTTACATTCAAGTTACAGATACCAGATTCCCTCAAGATTCACCCCGTCTTCCACACCTTCCTTCTAAAACCATTAGTAAAGGATCCACACTACTCCCCCTTCCTCCACCTGGAGTAGCTGTTTGGAGCCAAGAAAAATACACGATTCAGCAGATTCTAGACTCTTATTGGGTCCAAGAAAAACTTCACTATCTAATTGACTAGGATGGGTATGTCCCAGACAAATGTTCATAGGAATCTGCAGAACACATCCTTGACCTTGTGTATGACTTGCACCTGCTTACCCTAAGAGACCAGGTTCTGAGACCCCAAGACACTGTTCTTGATGCTGGGGTGTGGGGGTACTATCAGGAACCAGGGCTTTCAGGAGAGCTGTCTCCATGCAGCCTCATCAGGGTAGCTGTCCTGCACAAGGTTGCCTGACTGGCCACACCACCGATTGACTGGAGGGGTCAGGAAGCCAGCTCTGAAGCCAGCAGCCGCTAATTGGCTGCTCAGTATTCATGCCCACCAATGTGACTTCTCCTGTATTCGCTTGTTCCCACCTTGCTTTTGTCATGCCCCTGCCTTGAACCCCTTCTTCCCTGCACCCTGCTTTTTCCAACTACTGGCCTCTGGCTTGACTGCTGACTCCAGCTTGACAACCAGCTCTGGGATTCAGTTCTTTCCCACTGGTTTGACCCTTGGCTCCAGCTTCTGACTAGTAACTCTGGCTCTGCCCCTAGTCGTTGGTGCCCAACAACTGTTTTCACCATTAGGCCTGGCACCGGCTCTGATTTCTAGGCTAGACTTCCTTCATTCCATTCACTTGACACCTTAAGCCAGTGAAAAATCAGGCAAAAGTGAGTTTTGCTGTACCGCTCTTCCTCCCCTGGTCTCCTCCCGTCCTATCTGCAACACACCATCTTTTTCATCTAATGCTGGGGGTAGGATGTGGCTGGGACAGCTTTCCTCCAACAGACTTCCCGCACAAGAAGTACATAGTGTTTTAGGAGGAACTGAAAAATGAGAAGATGTGAAATAAAAGTTATTCCTCTGCTCATGCTGTTGATGTGGGTTGACCTTTGAATAGGACCCTTGCTGTTTCTCAGGCTGTGTGTTTTTGTTTTCAATGGAAAAAATAACAAGTGATTCCTACAGTGAATAATTCTAGAACGGGGATAAATACCCTTTAAAGGCAAAGTTCTTCTACATTGGGGTGAGATCCTCACCCTCCTGATTCATTACTTGTTGTAAAGGAACTCTAAAAACACCAGATCTGGCTGGGGAAGAATCTCTGGGGAAGGAAGTAAGGCAGATAGCTACAGACTGCCTTCTAAGGATCCCCTAACAAGCCCTGGCATGGAGGGGACCATATGCACAAAAGGCTCTGGAGATTCTGGGCAGTACAGATATCCTCTCAGGGTCATCATGGTTACATTGTGGGCTCCTCTGGCCCCTGAAACAGCCCAGGAACAGGAGACTACGAAGATTACTTAAAGCTCTCTGAGTCCCTGCTTCCCCCAGGCCATGAGTTCTGTGCTGCATCTCTTAGAATACGTCTAAACTTCAAGCTGAAGGTGTAAATTCCAGCTCGAGGAGACATACACGTGCTAACCCTGATCTCGCTCTCACACTAAAAATACATGTAGCTGCCCCCACACATACCCAGCCAAGATGCTGGTACGTACCCAGGATGACAAGCCCACCTCGGCTAAACTATTTTTAGGCTGCACCAGTATAAGAACATAAGAAGGGCCATACTGGATCAGACCAATGGTCCATTTAGTCCAGTATCCTGTCTTCCAACAGTGGCCAATGCTAGGCACTTCAGAATGAATGAATAGAACAGGTAATCAAGTGATCCATCCCATCAGCCATTCTCAGCCTCTGGCAAACTGCAATCCCTGCCTATTCTTGCTAATAGCCATTGATGAACCTATCCTCCATGAACTTATGTAGTTCTTTTTTGTACCGTGTTATAGTCTTGACCTTCAAGATATCCTCTGGCAAGGAGTTCCACAGATTGACTGTGCATTGTATGAATAAATATTTCCTTTTGTTCATTTTAAACCTGCTGCCTATTAATTTCATTTGGTAATCCGTAGCTTTTGTGTTATGAGAAAGAGTAAATAACATTTCCTTATTTAATTTCTCCACACCATTTATGATTGTATAGACCTCTATCATATCCCCCCCTTAGTCACCTCTTTTCCCAGCTGAAAACTCCCAGTCTTATTAATGTCTCCTGATAAAGAAGCATTTAGATACCCTTAATCATTTTAGTCTCTCTTTTCTGTACCTTTTCCAATTCTGATATATCTTCTTTGAGTTGGGGCGACCAGATCTGCACGCAGTATTCAAGATGTGGATGTACCATGGATTTTTAAAGAGGAAATATGATAGTTTCTAGCTTATTTTCTATCCCTTTCCTAATGATTCCAAACATTCTGTTAGTTTTTTTGACTCCTGTTGAACATTGAGTGGATGTTTTCAGAGCACTATCAACAATAACTCCAAGATCTTTTTTTTTTGAGTGGTAACAGCTAATTTAGACCCCATAATTTTATATGTATAATTGACATTCTGTTTTTGAATGTGCATTACTTTGCATTTATTAGCATTGAATTTCTTCTCCCATTTTGTTGCCCAGTCACCCAGTTTTGTGAGATCCGTTTTGTTAGGGCCTGCAAGACATTGTAACGCGAATACAGGCTAAGTAGCAAGACTCAGCCCAATGACCTAGGTAAGAACTTGAGCTAGAGCAGAAGTGAGCTAACCACAAAACTGGCATAAAGCAGTTTGAAAGCAGCTCAGGTTGTAAACAACTAACTGCTGCTTGTAGTTTGATTGGGTGCCAAAAATGCACCAATAGAATAAGAAAAGGCAAGGGTCAATGGCCAGTCCTGATCAAAAGCTGACCAATAAGGGGACTGAAGTGAACTATATCATGGCAGGGATAACATAAGGAAATTGGAAGCTCGTGCACGAGACCCTGTGCACAGGGTGCTATGTGTCAGGTCTGCTCGTAGGCAGCTGCTTATCGGGAGAGAGAGAGAGATGGGCTTCCCCTCCCTGATAGTGGTAAGTGCCTGACTCAAATGCCTGCTTGTAACTGAATAAACAGCTTTTTTAGCAGACATTGGCTTGTCAATACACATCCTTCTCGCCACTGAGATCTCAAACCACGAACCCTCCGTTTCGGCAGACTACACCTTTGCAGCTCTTTTCGGTCTGCTTTGGACTTCTTGAGTAGATTTGTATTATCTGCAAATTTTGCCACCTCACTGTTTACCCCTTTTTCAAGATCATTTATGAATATGTTGAACAGTATTCATCCCAATACAGACCCCTAGGGGACACCACCATTTACCGCTCTCCATTCTGAAAAGTGGCCATTTATTCCTGCCTTTTGTTTCCTATCTTTTAACCAGTTACTGATCCAGGAGAGGACCTTTCCTCTTATTCCATGACTGCTTACTTGGATGGTGGCACTATTTTGGTCATCTTACTATGTCTTTTTAATTGGGGTATACATTTAAATTGAACTCTATTATAGTGTCTTTAAAAAATTTCCATACACCTTGCAAAGATTTCTCTTTTGGCACTGTACCTTTTAATTTCTGTTTAATTGACTTCTTCATTTTTGCATAGTTCCCCTTTATGAAATTAAATGCTACCATGGTGGGCTGCTTTGGTGTTCTCCCCCTCACAGGAATGTTAAATTTTATTATCTTATGGTCATTATTACCAAACAGTTCAGCTATATTCACCTCTTGGACAAGATGTTGTGCTCCACTTAGGACTAAATCATGAATTGCCTCTCCTTTTGTGGGTTCTGGGAGTAGCTGCTCAAAGAAGCAGTCGTTTAAGGTGTCAAGAAATTTTATGTCTGCATCCCATCCTGAGATGACATGTACCCAGTAAATATGGGAGTAGTTGAAATCCCCTATTATTACTGAGTATTTTATTTTTATAGCCTCTCTAGTCTCCCTGAGCATTTCACAGTCACTGTCACCATCCTGGTCAAGTGGTCAGTAGTAAATTGCTACTGCTATATTCTTATTATTCAAGCATGGAATTACTATCCATAGAGATTCTATGGCATAGTTTGCTTCAGTTAAGATTTTTATTTCATTCGACAATATGCTTTCTTTCACATATAGTGCCACTCCCCCACCAGTACGACCTATTCCTCCTTCCAGTATATTTTGTACCCTGGTATTACTGTGTCCCATTGATTATTCTCATTCCACCAGTTTCTGTGATGAAAAACTATTATATTAATATCCTCCTTTAATACTCATAGACTCATAGGTCAGAAGGGACCAATATGATCATCTAGTCTGACCTCCTGCACAAGGCAGGCCACAAAACCCTACCCATACACATTTATAACAACCCCGAACCCATGACTGAGTTATTGAAATCCTCAAAAGTGAGATTTGAAGACCTCAAGCTGCAGGGAATCCATCAGCAAGCGACCCATGCCCCACGCTGCGGAGGAAGGCGAAAAACCTCCGGGGCCTCTGCCAATCCGCCCCGGAGGAAAATTCCTTCCCAACCCCAAATATGGCGATCAGCTAAACCCCAAGCATGTGGGCAAGACTCACCAGCCAACACCCAAAAAGGAATTCTCTGCAGTAACTCAGTTCCCATCCCATCCAACATTCCCACAGACCATTGAGCAGACTTATCTGCCGATAATCCAAATCAATTGCTCAAATTAAACTATCCCATCATAACATCCCCTCCATATACTTATCAAGCTTAGTCTTAAAGCCAGATAAGTCATTTGCCCCCACTACTTCCCTCGGAAGGCTGTTCCAGAACTTCACTCCCCTAATGGTTAAAAACCTTCGTCTAATTTCAAGTCTAAATTTCCTAATATCCAGTTTGTACCCATTCGTCCTCGTGCCTATATTAGTACTAAACTTAAATAATTCCTCTCCCTCCCTAACGTTAATCCCCCTGATATATTTATATAGAGCAAGCATATCCCCCCGGAGCCTTCTTTTGGCCAGGCTAAACAAGCCAAGCTCTTTGAGTCTCCTTTCATAAGGCAGATTTTCCATTCCTCGAATCATCCTAGTAGCCCGTCTCTGAACCTGTTCCAGTTTGAATTCATCCTTCTTAAACATGGGACACCAGAACTGCACACAATATTCCAGGTGGGGTCTCACCAGCGCCGTATATAACGGCACTAACACCTCCTTCTCCCTACTGGAAATACCTCGTCTGATGCAACCTAAAACCGCATTTGCTTTTTTAACAGCCATATCACATTGGCGGCTCATAGTCATCCTGCTATCAACCAATACCCCAAGGTCCTTCTCCTCCTCTGACGTTTCCAACTGATGCGTCCCCAACGTATATTTAAAATTCTTCTTATTATTATTAGTGATCTGGAAGAGGGGATAGATTGCACCCACAGCAAAGTTTGCAGATGACACTAAGCTGGAGGAGTGGTAGATACCCTGGAAGGGAGGGATAGGATACAGAAGGACCTAAACAAATTGGAGGATTGGGCCAAAAGAAATCTGATGAGGTTAAACAAGGACAAGTGCAGAGTCCTGCACTTAGGATGGAAGAATCCCATACACAGCTACAGACGGGGGACCGACAAGCTAGGCAGCAGTTCTGCAGAAAAGAATCTGGGGGTTACAGTGGATAAGAAGATGGATATGAGTCAGCAGTGTGCCCTAGTTGCCAAGAAGGCTAATGGCATATTGGGCTGCATTAGTAAGAGAACTGCCAGCAGATCACGGGAAGTGATTATTCCCCTCTATTCAGCATTGGTGAGGTCGCATTTGGAGTATTGTGTACAGTTTTGGGGCCCCCACTACAAAAAGGATGTGGAGAAGTTGGAGACAGTCCAGCAGAGGGCAACAAAAATGATAAGGGGGCTGGAGCACACGACTTACGAGGAGAGGCTGAAAGAACTAGGCCTGTTTAGTCTGCAGAAGAGAAGAATGAAGGGGGATTTGATAGCAGCCTTTAACTACCTGAAAGGGGGTTCCAGGGAGGATGGAGCTAGGCTGTTCTCATTAGTGGCAGATGACAGAACAGGGAGCAACGGTCTCAATTTGCAGCGGGGGAGGTCTAGGTTGGACATTAGGAAAAAGTTTTTCACTAGGAAAGTGGTGAAACTTTGGAATGGCTTACCTAGGGAGGTGGTGGCATCTCCATCTTTAGAGGTTTTTAAGTTGCAGCTTGACAAAACCTTCGCTGGGATGATTTAGCTGAGGTTAGTCCTGCTCTGAGCAGGGGGTTGGACTAGATGACCTTCTGAGGTCCCTTCCAACTCTATGATTCTGTGATTCTATGATAACAGGTTTTACATGGAGACCAGCCCTGAGAACTTTGGGTTGATCTGAAAGAACTGTAAATATCAAGTGCTTTAAGAGTAAAGTTTCTGAGGTTAAAAAATTATCTTGCTAAGTTTGTATTCTAGAGCCCAGGATGCTCACAGGCTATGTGCTCTAAGGGATCATGCATATGTGGCTGTCTACAGTGGTTAGGTGGTAGAAGGTATGAAAAGGCAAGCTAATTCCTTTTGTACATCATAAGATTATGTCCAAAAGAGCCACTCAATGGGAGTCCAGCTGAGAAGATCTGATTCTCCTTGTACAATCATTGATATCTATTCACAGTCAGTGCAAGGCAAGTTTAAAACACCACCCAAATCAGAATGGTAGTGTTTTTATAGTGACTTTGCCAGGTGTAAATGACTGCAGAGATGCAAGGCAGTTCAGAAGCAGGTCCAGCGGATTTACACTGGTGTAAAAGGTATTGGAATGAGGCGCCTTGTCCATTATGCCTCACTCAGGCTCTGTGCTCCATACCATTTTCACAAGTGTATCAGCACCACTGAAACTGTAAGTCTCAGCTCTTATGAGTGTCTGAGAATACAGTAAAAGCTTAAAGATACAAACACCAGAGTTACGAACTGATCGGTCAACCGAACACCACGTGGAACCGGAAGTAAGCAGTCAGGCAGCAGCAGAAAGCGGAGGAAGAGGTGGAGAGATGGCCAATACTGTACTGTGCCTGTACTGCATTTTAATGGTCAGCACATCTGGGTTTCCTAGCCCGAACTCCACTTGCCACGTGAGGGGCAGCCACTTACAGGTAGGAGGTGAAGACGCTCAGGTTCACAGGCATTTCCCCGGCTACCAACCCAAGCCAGCCCGAGCATGCAGAGCAGCAGCAGCCTGGGGTCTGCGCTGTTTCCTGTAAGCCGCAGGTGCTGTTTCACCCCTGCACACACCACCCCACTGAAAGAGAGAAGCTGTTTTCACCACCACCTCAGTCCAAGCCTGGAAAGAAGTTGCCGCAGCCTGAGCTGCCGACGGTGCAAGGAACTGAAGGAAGCTGCTGGCTCTGGGATGGAAGCTGCTGCTGTTGCAGCCAAATCCTGGCCTGGAGCGGGAACCAGAGTCCGAGCTGCTGCCTGCAGGCTGTACTCTAGAGGAGTTTTAAAGGGCCACGGCCTGCACACCGATGTGGCCCAAGCTTTGCCCCTGGCTGCACTCCTGGACCTGTCAGCACCCCTGGGAGTACAAGGGACTGGGGATGGAGGGACGCTGGCAGCAGGCTGCAACCAACCCCCTGCCAGGTGCTGCCTCTGGAGTGCAGCATGCAGTGCGCTAAGCAGAGCGAGCCCTGGGGAGAAGCGGCTGAGGGCTGGCGCTTGTAGTGTCAAGGGTGAGGGACAGGCCCCCCCAGTTCAGTCCAAGTGCAAGAAACAGGAATAAAGCAGAGAGCTGCTTGCAGACCAATCAGTGCTGCCACGTGCCACCTTTGCAGAGGTCTCTCTCAGCCTCAGCTGGAAGACATTGACTGCAAGGTGCTGGACCGTAACGTTTTCTTCAGAATTAAGAACATTTCAGAATTACGAATAACCTCCATTCCTGAGGTGTTTGTATCTTTGAGGTTCCATGATACATGACAACTTTCCCTTTTCTTTCACCAGTGCATGATTTTTGACATTCACGCTGATGTGTAAGTGTGTGGGTGAATGTTCACTGTGTGTAAGTCATGAGGAAAGAGCCTACCAGGCTAACTCGTAAAGGGCAAAGAGCAGCAGTGATGGGGGAAAAAAAGTATTTACAAGACATTTGCCAGAAGGTACACATACAGTTTTCTGTAATAGCAGTTTTCCCTATCCTTAAAACAGGAAAAATAACCTCTGTATGTTACTACTTTGTGGTAATGCTGGAACATGTAGACTATTTAATGGTGATCACTTTAGAAGAAAAAACACTTCAATGATTATAACAAAATTGTGGATTACATATTTAAGGGACTTGGACCTGCTGCGGGAATAATAAATATTCAGGTAAAAAGGGCGGCGAACGGGAAAGAAACCATGTGGACATAGAACAATATATAAAATAAGAGATGGAGAAAACTATTAGGTCAGGAGTCCAACCCTCCTGTCAGTTCAAGAGTCCTTACTGAAGTAACATTATTAATAAAGACCAAACTGATAAAAATATAAAAAACTGAAAAAATTCGAGTGCCAACAAAGGTCTGTGCTTTTTATATTTCTTGTCATAATTTCTGTGACTTTGGGCATTTTTACCTCAACTTACTCTTTAATTTACCTTGACAAACCTGCAGCCTCACTGAGAAATCTAGCTCAGAAGACACATGAAGATGTAAGTAGGAGTGACAGGGTCATGCCAAACTTCAAAGAAATGACAGGACACTTTTTGTAGCATCCAGACAGTCCCCTTTAAGGCATTTCCTAAAGGGTATCCTGTCTCCAGTTCCTCTACCCATGATCATTATTAAGCTAGAATGTCTGGAACATCCAGATGAAAGATGGTGAAATCACATGCTATTTGAATAAAAAGGCCAGCAGGCCAGCGTATCGTTTGTGGTGCTGTAAATAGATGGTCAGCCTTGACCACTGAAAGTACGTGATGCCATAGCTTCCTTCTTGCAGCGGCTGTTATACAAAACAATGTGACATGGCACATGAACACACAGTATCCATAGTGCATGGTCATTTCTTTTTTAATGGACCGGAAAGGTTTTCCAGCATCATCTGTGTACCACCTGCTGGGAGTGATTATTACCACGCAAATATACAAACAACTCACACTGTATTCATCCCAAAGGTACAGTGGTTAAGGTGCTAGCTCTGCAGCCACCCTGAGGGGGAGATTACTTCTCAGAATATGCAGAAACCTTCATGGTATTATTCTTTCATGGTTGTCACATATTTCAGGCTGGGCTCCAGGCCAGAGTATGCATCAGAGCCAAAATACCTGAAGGCAGGTAATCTGCATTGACAGGGATAAACTGCATTGCCTTCAATAAGCCAAGGCTAACATTTCCAATGTGCTGTTATTTTAATATTGTTTCTGGCCAGGACGACCCATAGGGTATTCTCAAGGTAGCTCCTAAATAAGTTACTCTGGCACAGAAAGCTCACATGGCACCCAGTGCCCCATGTATGAAGGATCTGGGGATGGACGAAGGGCCACAGAGCCAGTAGCCCTAACATTCTGCTTATGTGACACTGAAAGCTTGCAGGTGCTATTCCAAATCCACAGTGTGAAACCTGCAGATGTGGCGGACTGGTCCCTCAATTTTGAGGTGGTTTTCCCTTCTCCAGTATTTATTGTTTCATGTCCATTGTTTCTGTGATAACGACTGGCTTGCTCATCAGTGACTAAGTTCCACCAACAATGCCACATCTCTCAGCCTCACTGTAGACTGTGCCCTGTGGCTGCTGTACTGCAAGGCCGCATTATAGACACTGTAGTGTGCGTGATGTACTGTAACGTGCAGCCGTGCTGCAGACACTGTACAGTACGGCTAACGTAATGCAGGGTTCAGCATACTTGTCTGATCAACCTGCAGAGGACAGGAGGGTATATGCATATATGCACATGATGGAATGTGGAAGAACTTCTCTTTAACAAAATTATTTTAGACTCAACTGCAATGTATTGCTCCCAGTTCTGTAACTTGGTTCAATGGAAACTATGTTCCCTCAATGATATTTCCTTCCTATCTGTGAGGATTGCTAAAATACTGCACTGGCTCCTGTTTTGCTTTGCTACCAGTGCTGAAAATAACTTGCAGTGAGTCATACAGCTAGCACTTTGACACCTGATCAGCTTTCACAACGCTGCCCACCCAAAATCTACAGCTGCTAAGATATGTGCCTGTGAGACACCGGCCAATCTGAAACAAAAGGTGCCCCCACAGATGTTAAATTTGGTCCCAAAGCAATGCTCAGTTCCTTTCAAACAATCCCAGCCTGAGCTGAGGCACAATAAAGGTACCGTATTTTCTTATATGGTGATTCATACAATATTGGCTTGCCAAGTTCAAAATGCAGACTGTGGTTATAACAAAACAGGCTAAGCAAGGATTAGCATCTAAATTGTGTGTCTAAATTAATGTCTAAGTTGCGTTTGTGAAAGTGTTTACTCCAGGGGACCCGAATCCTAATATTTGGATTTTGTGGACTACAAAGGAAAATGTGCTGGGTTTTAAAATGGTCTGGTATATACCTGGGGCCAAGCCTTCAACTACCAACATCTAAAACATACTTACTCCCTGTGTGAATACATGAGCAAATATAATTGAACATGAAAAACATGGAAGCTGAATAACTGCATGTGACTTGTTTGTTTGTGAGCATGTAAAAGGATGTTTTGCACATGCAGATTCTTTGCAAACACATTGTATGGGCATAACAAATATCTTTGCTCCTAGAACTCCCCTTTCTGTACTCCTCCAACACATATGTGCTTTCTCTACTTTATTTTTTCTCTTGGTGCTATGTGATGTCACTACAATTTCCCTCACCCATTCCACTTATGCAAGAGCCTCTACTTGAAAAGGCCAGACAAGGGCACTGAGGCCTGGTCTACACTGCTGGTCGATGTACTGTAGCTTGTGTATCTCCCATTGACTTACTTACATTGCCATACCATGGCATCTCCACTGTACTGCGTTGATGGAAGATGCACTATGATCAATGCAGCCCTACTCCTTTCAGGGGATGGATTAATGGCATCGACCGGAGAACACTTCCAGGATTGATTGAGCGGGTCTCCACAGCCCTCTCGATTGATCCCGCTGCATTGATCCATGCAGCCATGGCAGTATAGACATATCCTGAGTCATTATATCATGAAACCTAGGGCACAAAGGGGAAGACAGAAGAAGAAAAGAAAGGAAAATGGCTCCCAGCTCACACTCTACAGTGTGCTTATTTGGGAACCAAAAGTGCCCCTCTATGCACCATAGCGTGACTACCATGCCTACGGATGTTGAGCTGACCTCATTCACCTGGCAAAGCTGGTAAGCCACAAAGAGACCAATGTCTGACACCAGACAAAACTGGGTGACTCCGAACCTGTCCAATCCCAGAAGTAACAGGTGTGGAGAGATCAAGAAAATAGAAACCCATCCCCAAGACAAGACCTAGTGACCAGGAATCTTCAGGCAATCTCTCGATCTGGAAATAACCACACTCAAGGCCACAGCAATGGTGGTCAATGACCTAGATCTCAGACTCATGCTAATCAATGCAACACAGAGTACATTAAACAATAATATGATCTTAGCTAAGGCATCTGCCTTAATGAGGATTGGTTGGGTTGCTGCTGCCTCAACTCACACCTGCAGCCTACTTAGTATAACACAAATCCAGAGTCAGTCGTGTGGGAGATGGCCCAGTCACAGTGTATAACACGGACTTCAGATGGAGAAAAGCCTCCAGAACAAGGTACTAGATTAAGTCCAGATCTTAACACCTTTAGATAAAAATGTCAAACATGAGGGATTAATTGGTGTAAATCAACAGTAACTGAGTTGTAGTCAGTGAAATTACTGGTGTAAAACAACAATGAGAGGATCAGGTCCCTCTTTTTTTACAAAAGCCTTGCAGCAATAAAAATTCAAAAGGAATGATTCACCAGTACATTCTGGGAGGAGAATAATAACACTTTTAAACAGTGTAATATGTGAGAGGGGTAGAGTACAGTCCTTCAAACTTTAATTTGATCGTAAAGCTGGGCACACATTAGGCAGTCTAAATACCATGATATCTGAGATCCCACAGAAAAGTCCAGATAGAATGGTGATGGGCACTCATTAAGTAGGTAGGCAGGTATCTGACAATCTGATTCTTATGAGAAAGAATCTAAGCTGGCTCTTTTTTACTCAATAGCAAACCTATTGACTTTAAGTAAGGGCAAAATTTGGTCTCTAACCAATATGGCATTAATTAATATTCTAGTCTCCTTGATTTCAAGTATTTGGATGGTTTGGATAAAACTTGATTTATCTCAGCATTTATCTAAATTCTAATGGATTTTTGAAGAGAAAAAAAACAGATCTTCCACTGGTATAAATTTACACGAGTGGAATCTAGTCCATAGATTCTAAGCAGATGAAAATGGCCATGTAGTTGTTAACCTTCAGTAAATGTGCTAAATAAACACGTGGCAGCCATTTAATCTGCAATAACTTTCTTTTCACTGTCTTTTAAAATCAAATTGAATGCTCATTAGGGAACCTAAACCGAGACGTGTTAATAGGAGTGCCAAATTATTAGGCGATAATGCAACCATTAGCACGTGTCACTGTTGTAAATCTATTTGTTAAGCTATATTATAGTTCTGAAAGAGCTTTAAGGCATGATAGCAATAAGCTTTCTTGTTAATCAGATCCCTGCCAGGGGCGAACAGACTGTCCTTTGTTATCATTATATTTGAATTTCCCATTTGTTTTCTGTAAATTAACGAGTTAACATAATCTGTGCAGATCCATTGACCTTTCCAAGTTTACATAATCAACAGAAGAAAATATTTGACTCCAAAAAATTTTATCCTGTGCTCAAAATCAAATAATAATAGTTAAAATAAAAGAAGCAAACAAATAAACAACCCAACCCTTTACTTCTCTTCCCTTGCCTGTAGACCTCTTCTACATAGTAGGTGTTTAGGCCAGAATTCTGCAAAATGTTCAAACACGTGATGAAGTCCATCCCTGTTTAGCAAAAACTTAAGTATGTGCTTAACTTCAATCATGTAAAACGCATGTCTGAAGCTAAACAAGTACTGAAGTGAGTTGCTGAATCTGGGCCCAGATACCATGGTGGTGTGTTGTATAAAAGAATAACTACAGTTCTTTATTTTACATTCTGCATTCATTTAATATTCAGCACTTTCATAACACTTCACATTTTAACTGAATATTCTGCATTATTTTAACACATTGATGCACATGCACATAAAACTATAAATGGATGATGTCAGGGAGTCCATACCACAGAGAAGAAACATGAAGTGCAATGCAGATACCATGCATGGAATCATTTTGGAATACTCAGTAGAGAGCTACAGTGCAGTGGAAATTCCATTCCTCAAATGAGAGCAGAAAAAACAGAACTCTTGAGGCAGATCAGGGATGAAATTCTGTCATTCCTCTCAGGGTATGTCTACAGTATGTGCTTGAAGTGTAAATTCCAGCTCAAGGTGACATACCGCTATTCCTAAAAAAGACTCCAGAAGCAATCCTGGCAATTACAGGCTGGTAAACTGAACTTCAGTACCAGATAAATTGGCTGAAACTATAGCAAAGAACAGAATTATCAGATACATAGATGAATGAAATTTGTTGAAGAGTCAACATGGTTTTTGTAAAGGGGGAACTCATGCCTCCCCAATCTAATAAAATTATTTGAGAGGGTCAACAAGTATTTGAACAACAGTGATCCAGTGGATATAGTATACTTAGATTTTCAAAAAGCCTTTGACAAGTTCCCTCACCAAAAGCTCTTAAGCAAAGTAAGCAGTCATGGGATAAGAAAAAAGGTCCTCTCCTTGATTAGTAACTGGTTAAAAGACAGGAAACAAAATGTAGGAATAAATGGTCAGTTTTCAGAATGGAGAGAGGTAAATAGTGGTGTCCCCCAGCGGTCTGACCTGGGACAAATACTGTTCAACATATTAATAAATGATCTTTAAAAAGGGGTAAAAAGTGAGGTGGGAAAATTTGCAGATGATACAAAGCTACTCAAGACAGTGAAGTCCAAAGCAGACTGAAAAGAGTTAAAAAGGGATCTCACAAAACTGCATGACTGGGCAGCAAAATGGCAGATGAATTTTAATGTTGATAAATGCAAAGTAATGCACTTCGGAAAACAGAATCCCAACTATACATATAAAATGATGGTGTGTAAATTAGCTATTACCACTCAAGAAAAAGATCTTGGAGTCACTGGGAAAACATCCACTCAGTGTGGAGCAGCAGTCAAATAAACTAACAGAATGTTGGGAATCAGTAGAAAAGGGATAATAAGACAGAAATTTTCGTATTGCCCTTTTATCCATCCATGGTACGCCCACATCTCAAACACTGCGTGCGGATCTGGTTGCTCCATCTCAAAAAAGATGTATTGGAATTGGAAAAGGTACAGAAAAGAGCAACAAAAATGATTAGGGGTATGGAAAAGCTTCCATATGAGGACAGATTAATGGGACGGGGACTTTTCAGCTTGGAAAAGAGGCTATGATATGATATGATATGATATGATATGATATGATATGATATGATATGATATGATATGATATGATAGAGGTCTATGAAATCATGATGGGTGTGGAGAAAGTGAATAAGGAAGTGTTATTTACTCCTCATAACACAAAAACTAGGAGCCACCAAATTCATGGGCAGCGTGTTTAAAATGAACAAAAGGAATTATTTCTTCACACAACGCAGTCAACCTGTGGAGGTTTCTGCCAGAGGATATTGTGAAGGCCAAGACTATAGCAGCGTTGAAAAAAGAACTAGATAAGTTCATGGAGGATAAGTCCATCTATGGCTATTAGCCAAGAGAGGCACGGATTTCTGTTTGCCAGAAGCATTCCCAGAGGGAATGGCCGACAGGATGGATCACTTGATGAGTACCTATTTTATTCATTTGTTCTGAAGCACCTGGCATTGGCCACTGTCAGAAGACAGGATACTGGTCTAGATGGACCATTGGTCTGACCCAGTATGGCCATTTTTATGTTTTTATGCTAGCACAAGTTAAAATAGTGTAGCTGTGGTGGGCTTTATGGCTGCTCAGTGATAGACCTTCAGTGAGGTGTAAAACACTTTTCCTGGGCAGGAAACTGTCTGGAATTAAATGCAATAATAAGCTTTCCGGCAAGTTTAAACTTATATTCAACACATAAAAGAAATGGAGTACATAATTTGACACAAACATATTCTGTATTTTCTTTGCATCTTCTAGAATTCTCTCCACAAATGTCTGGCATAAAGTTTTGGAACCATATAATGTATTGGTTTTGCTTTCATGGGTATATCCTATAGGCAACAGTTATGCGCTGAAGAATGATTTAAGCAGAGAGACTCAGGCAGGAAACAAACTGTAGAGGTGACGTGCCCAGATTCTAAAAAGAACTACACCACAACTAATAAATCATTTTTCTAAGATCTAACTGCCAATACTTCACTTAACCTGTAAGACTGTTTGTCTGGAGATTCCTAATAATATCAGAACTAGCACTCAGAGAAGATAAATTTATTAATATATTTTTCCCATTATTCAACTAGATCCATATATAGTTGAATAATATTTAGTCAGAATTTTGACATTTTCTCATCAAAGAATTATTCCTTTTTTTCTTATTCTATGAAATACAGTGACTCAACCTTTTCTCCACCTACCTCCAAAAAGGGGAAAAATGTAGGCAGTTTTAAGTTGATTGTTAAATGAAGAACAATATGGATGAGACATTGGTTCCATTGTAATCAATGTTAACAATTCCTTTGATTTCAATGGATTTCACCCTATAACTCTTTCATACTTGAATCTATCACTAGTTTAATGATAAAAATTTGTAACTATAACATCCCAAGTAGCAAATGCTGACATTTATTCTTCAGTAACTGTTTTAGGCTTGAGTTGAGGAGCTGAAAACCAATCAGAAATAATGAAGACATTTGTGCTTTCCTTATCTCAGAAGGCCATGCCAAAATCTCTTGTTCTCCTTCTTCTCCAGCCTGACTCTCTTTTTAAAGTCTACAGAATATTTTACTCTTCAGCAGCTACTGCCTAGGATCCCAACAAACTGCAGGTCAGGTGTGTTTCCTGGCTTACTTCAATAGTGTTCAGTATGAAAATATTGGGGCCCTGATTTTTGGCTGTCAATTTTTTATGTGACATCGATGGAATAACACGGGTATAAAACCAGTGGGAGATCAGAACACTATTTATTATTTACTGTTCTATTTTAATGATTGCTGGAAAACATTTTAGGAATATTCATATAGGCATAATCATGAAAATGTGCTACCTGCCTGTTAGTGAAACCTGAATGATTTTTTTTGCAAAATTATGCAGAAAGCCAAGATACTGTAAACCAAATTTATTCCAGACCTAATCCTTCTAGCATAGACAAAATTAAACCAGGGATCTATAAGGTCCTTATATACTTGTTCTACAAACATGGTTTGGAGGATATAAACAGCATCAGGGGGCGAGCTGGAGGGCATGCTGAGAGGTTAGCGCTGGTTGCCAAATAGTCCTACTCTCATGTTTTCTTTTGTGCTGCTGGAAGATCTAGCCTGGACTGTATAAATCTGAAACTGCCAGAACTTCAGTACTCTATGTTTGGACATTATAACTGTGAAACATTTTTTTTCCTGTTTGGACTTGACTGAAGAAAGCCAGGTTTTTTTAGTTTGGATATGGGATATTCTGTGCTTGATCTGTTATGCAGGTTCCTTTCCTGGTGCAACTAAGCCAGTGCACAATATAGAGCACAGCCAGTGACTTGAGGATGGAATTGCAGTCTGGATTTTGAGCTTTCTCACTGCTTTTGTTTTAGAGTTGGATTCAAACCAAAATCCTACATAAGACCAAGAAGGAAAGTTCAAATGCAGATCCAAGCATTGCAGCCGTTAAATTCAGAACTGTTATTCAAGAAACACTTCCCTGTTTTACTCTTCATTGTTTCCTATAACAGGCCCAAATTTACTAATTTCCCACCCAAACCTGCGATCTTGCATCTTCCTTTTATTAAGAGAGTATTTTTAACTCTGAAACTGAGAGCCATGAACCTGAGAAGATAGTCAATGTTAAGAAAATGAATCTCACTACACTTTTTAAAGTTCCTTCACTTCCGCACATCCCCACCGTGTGCTCTCAGTTTTAGGACTTTTCCCCACACATTAATGTCAGGAGACTGAGGTACATTCACAGCTGATTACATTCTGCACATAAAGTGGCAAAGTGAATGAACAACTCATGTTCTGTGACATGTTATAGGGCCTCAAGCTCCTTTAGACTCAATATTTTGTCATTCCATCTTGTGACATGCCCCGGGGTACAACCTGGACTGTAGAATCGCTGTGCCCTTTTAATTCTCTAGCTAAGGGTACCTCTCACACTTCTCAGCCTAGTGACAAGCAGCCCCTTCAGGCTTTGCTCTCACACAGCCATTAGCATGTGAAGGAACACCCGAAGATACGTGAAGGCTCTCACAGCTACTCATCAACTGTATACAGGGAGACACCTGCAAATTCCCCCAGCCCCAGCTTTGCACCCAAGAAAATGTGCATCTTACACTGCTCAAGGCCCTCTTGATCAGAGTACGAATGTGCACCAGCCTTTGTAACCCAGCAGATTCCCCAAAGTTCAGTCGAACCCACACTGGCTTAGGTAAAACATTAAAATAAGTTTGTTGCCTACAGAAAGATAGGTTTTATGTGATAGGATATAAGCATAGAAGGTCAGAACTGGTTACAAAAGGTAATAAAAAATAAAAACCACAAGTTATTTCCTAAACTTTATCAGGCTAAGCAGTAAGGTTCCGCTTACCCAACAGTCTACAGCTGTCTGCGCTAACTGGAAAGTTTTTCCAGGTAGGACCAGTCCCCCCAGGTTTGAATGTTTCCTTGTTTTCCAAACAATCTTGTTGCCGTTGGTATCATTGTGGGAGAAGTGGACTGATGATGTCACTGTCCCTTATTATATTCCCTCCTCCAGGTGCTGGAGCAATCCTTGCTGTGTCATGGGGTTAGGCAGCGCCATTGCCTACCTACCCTGCACTCAGTCTGTCATATGAATTGCAAATCCTTGCTTACACCCTTTGCGTACATAAGGCTGAACATGTAAGGCTTGTGTCCACAGTTCCTTTGTCATTTCCAAAGAGCTTGTCTATAAGCATTTCCTAGGTACATATGTTTCAGTAACAAACTTATAGCAAAATCTTGTAACTTCATATACACTAATCATATGTACATTTCAACAGGACAGTAATGGTCAACAGGTTATGACTTTTCCAATGATACTTCACAAGGAATACTTTGCACAACATTTATCATAACCATATACAAATGGTGTATATGGAGGTACAGGATGTTACTCTGAGTTGCAGCATGGCACAGACCTATGAAGAGTTCGCCATGGTTTCTTTGTCTTAATTTTCATTCACTGTAAGCACTCTCATGACTCCTTTTTAACACGGAGAACCTTGTGTGGTGATCAACACTTTGTGTTGCATGCACCCTGAATGCTGAAAAAGAGTAAGTTTGTAATGATGTCAGCAAAACAGACTACAGTTTTCTCTTATTCTTTCTTATTGAAAATTAATTCACGATTTTTTGTGAATTTGTAAGTGATTACATAAGTCACATGATACTGTCTCTGTTCCTAATTGAATGATACTAACTCTAACACTTTTCTTCTGTGAATACTCACAGGAAACTGATTGGAAATTAATTGAGTGACCTTAAAATTCACATTCCACAACCATTTGCATTAATGAAGCTCAGTTGCTCAAATGTCCATGGATGCCGAATACAAAAAGGGCATGAAAATTAAAACTTTGAATGAATGTTTGTGGAAACATCTTGGTAATATTTGCCTAATTCTTGTGGAAATATAAGTTTATGTACAGTAAGACACCGTAATGGGAAATATGCAATAAAACGTGCTCTCAAAAGCCATTATCTCATATGGTCTAGATCCCAGTATAAACCATAGCATCTTGAATCTATATACCCATCTATCCACCCATATATTCATCTGTCTGAGGTACTCAGATACCAAGGTATCATGATGCTAAAAGTGAGAGAGTGAGTGGTATTTTACCGGTCACATTTTTCACAAAACAATTTCTCTGTAAAATGAAAATCAATATAACAGGGATTGGAATTTGTACATTGTAATGCACTGTAACCATATGGGATGGGCATCGTAGTAGAAAATAAATGGACTTTCACAATCTAAATTCAGCACATGCGAAATCTGGGACCCTTTGAAGTCAATGAAAATTTTGTCAGTGACGTCTGTGGAATCAGGCTAGGGCTCTGTACACTGATTCCAGCATATTTTAATTTAATAAATTATTATTTGTATCTAGTCACCTCTAAATTTTATTCCAAAATATACTGCTTTAAAAATATGCACACACAAAACTTAAAAAGCAGCTTAAATATACTGGGCATAATTCTGCTTTCACTTGCACCTGTTTTAAACCAGGATAATTGAAGTCACGGGGATTAATCATGTGCAATATACTAAAAGCATCTTGCGAAATCAGGGCTTTACAATGGTACATGTGAGAGGAGAATCAGGCACACCATATTTTGCTCTCTCCTTTTGAAAAAAAATCTAAACCTTATACTGTCCACTACATTTGAACTTGGAACAAACTTTGGCAGTAGATTCAAAAACTTTCACACCCCAAAATGGTCATTTTCTGTTGGAAATGATATCAAGTCTTGCCTATGAAACCTCTCACAGTAACCAGCAAGAGAAGCATGTGCCTTTAAAGGATTTTCTTACAGAAAACTGAAGACATGGGGGGAAGGGGCTTAGATGAGTGAATGGTAAACAGGAACATTAGTAATGCTCGAATACTTTATATGTTCTGTGAAAAACAGATTTTCCATACTAACCCTACAAATTCTATCTGATATGCTTTCCTACGCATTTGCATATCACAGTCAAATATAGAGTCTAGCAAGGTCATTTAAGAGTTATAGGCAGAACTTTTCCATTTTGTTAATCACTTACAGCTCTAATTTCACACTACATCAGTCCTTTTTACTTTGGCTCATGCAACCCGCTGCAAGCCTCTTCTAAAAATTTCCCATTGCTAAACATCTGTTCCCTGTATACTGGAAACAATGGGAAAAAAGTTTCCAAAAAAGTCAACTACTTAAAAGCAATCTCCAGTGAATAGCTATGATAAGTTAGTTCGTTAAGTGATGCAATAAATAAATACCAAGGTCTCTAATTCTGCCTTTTGCAATACAGGCATTGACCATGGCTCAGTTAACTGAAGAAGAGCTGAGAATCTGCCCCATATATAGTAAAAATTAATTTTCAAAGATGATGGGTTGTTTTTTCATTTTACTGTCTCCATAATGATGAAGGGTCTCTCCCCGGAAGCTGTCATTGTATTATATTAGTAGCCATAGTTCCAGTAGGCCTCAAGACTAAAGTTTCTAATTGAATAGAAGGGGCATCAGGGATTATTATAAGGAGTGTGGATCTTTATTTACAGAATAGATGAGACTGAACCAAACCTAGTGTCTTGATGTACAGAGCTCCCATTACAACTTTGAAAGTTCCTGTTTTCTCATACACGCCAGTGAGATTCAATACTGTTTGCTGCTTGGAGTATATAACTTATTCCTTTTTAGCCTGAGCAGTTACCAAAAATTCAGAGTGGGCAGATTCTTTCTGTTAGGAGGAGAAATTGACAATGGTCATGTATTTCTTTGATGCAATCCTGTTTATTTACAAAGACTGTACACAAAGCCTTGTTTTCTGAACACAGTAGGAATCAAACAGGAGCCAAGTTCCAGAGGGTTAGCCATATTAGTCTGTATGCAGTAAAAACAATGAGAGTCCTGTAGCAGTTTAAAGACTACCAAATTTCTGCAGACATAAGCTTTCGTGGGCTGCAACACACTTCCTCGGATGCATGAAATAGAAATCACAGACAGGAGGTATATATATACATCCAAGGATAAGAAACAACAATGGGTAGGGTAAGTGTTAACAAAGTCTAGTTTCTTTGCTCACAATTCCCAGCCTCTTTCCAGCCAGCACACTGCCCAAAAAGCTCTCTCAGGTGGCTTTTTCTCAGACCCACATTACCAGTGCTTCTCTTGTTGTTTCTTGTCTTTCTGCTTGCTTTCCTGCTGGCGTTTTTGCATCTGTCTGCTTCTGATTCACAGATGCACACACCACCACTGGACACCCCACCCCTATGTTAGCATTCAGCTGCCGGGGAAAACCCCAGACTGCATGGCTCAATTTCCACTCCAGGCTTGGCATGCTAGTCATTGATTTGCGTAGTGACTTTTACTGTTTCAGCTATTGCCAAACAAATTGGCATTTAACTGCTCCTTCATTTAGCATGAAGGAAAGGCAGCTATCACATCCACTATTTGCAGTGAGGTTTGTGGCTATCTGTAGATTAGAGATATACACCCTGGAAGTCACCCAATCTTCAGGATAACCATATCATCAGACTGTCAGAATTATAGAATAATAGCAGGGAGAGTAGAAAAGACTTAACATTAGTTTATCTAGTACATTTCCCAGCCAGTGTATGATTCTTTCCTTTGGGATATTACTTAGTCTTAATTTAGAACAGATTAAAAGGTCTCAAGTGACGGTGCTCCAATCACTTCCTTTTAGCAACCATTCCATTGCCCAGTACTTCTCATTCTCAGGGATTTTTTTTCTGTATGTGCAGTTTAAATTTTTCCATTCATGTTTTCATCACATATTTCCCATTTATAGCCATGTGCAGCTTCCTAAACAATATCTCCACATTCCCTGGTGCACACTTGAACCCTTTACAATTCTGTAGACTGTTTTATCTTCCCATACCAAAGTATCTGAGCACATGCTAAAGTCTGTCCCTATTCACCGAAATAAAGTGAAACCTGTGTTTATGTGTATTGCTGATTCAGGGCTCAGTCACCTTTTTTACTGTGCCATATATAGTTAGCTCATTACATCTTTCCTCATTATATCTTTCCTCCATTAGCGCTCTGGAAATTTTTGTTTCTCTTCTCTGAACTCCTTGCAGTGGATCAATGCCTTTTTGATAATGTGATGCCCTTGAAATCAATGCATTATTCCAAGTGGGTTGCGCCAGAATTTCCTGCTTAATTTTTAATTATTCTGTTTATTATATTTTAGATGTGCTTAAAAAAATTCTGTAGTGATTTACATTTCTTTGTAAGTAGATGCAGCAGTTGGAATAGCTTTTATATTTACACTGAAGTTTCTCTTTACGAGATGAGCAATATTTTACACCCACTGGTTTCCAATATGTATCAGCATTGCCTATGTTTCCTTGAGGGTCTTTTTGCTTCGATTTATCATCATAGCCACTCCACCTTCATCATCGTGGCAACTATCACATTTGGTTGGTCAAGGAACATTGCATGATTTGCTTCCTTTCCTTCCATCTCGCTAAGTATGTCTATGATTGGTCTGATGGATTATTTCAAAATGACCTTGCTAAATGTGAATGTATAAAGCAAGACGTATTTATTGTGTGTGGCTTTGACCAGGCAGTCCTTTCATAAAATGGATCATGCGTCCGAGAATGAGCAGCAAAAACCCCGACTGCTAAGGATTTTAATCCAGCACATCTGACTTTAAAAGGAGTAAACAGCTCTTTTCAATGACATTCATAGTATAAAATCTCTCCTGCCCCACTCCCAGTCTTGTTGCTCTGAATGGGTTTGTTTGTTGATTTCCTTCCTCAGTTCTTTGAGCTGTCACTGGAAGAAAGGGCTGGATAAAGAGAATAGGCTATAGCCTCATCCCTAATGTAAGTGCCCATTAAGATAGCAGCATTAAATCATGAGTGAATTTAGCCCACGTATTTAGAGAAACATAGGGGCTGCTTTGACATATGCCTTTTGCTCACAGGCTCTTTATTTTGACATCTGGGGATTACCAGCGCCTAAGGACAATGTAGCCATCACCTCTGTGGCAGTGAGGGGGTGAGAAACCTCTTCAGAGGTTCTATGCCATCCAAGGATTCTCCAGTGCTGATGGGAATCTCTAAGGGTACGACTGCCCGGCAACTGAACACCAGCAGCTGGCCCTGGTCAGCTGACATGAGCTTGTGGGGCTGTAAAATTGCTATGTGAACATTCAGGTTCACATGGGCCAGAGCTCTGGGATCCTGAAAGCGGGGAGGGTTCCAGAACTTGGGCTCCAGCCTGAACCCAAATGTTTGCACAACAATTTTTATCCCTGCGGCCTAAGCCCTGTGAGCCCAAATCAGCTGACAAGGGCCAGCTGCGGCCATGCTGTGGGTCTTTTATTTCAGTGTAGACATAACCTAAATGGGCTGTGAAGGCAGCTTTGGTGCAGTAGAGGAGATAAAGCTGGCAGAGTGCGATCTGGCTATAATAGCACATTATCTAGACATGGCTCCCAGTCACAAAATTAGTGTCCATGTTTAGTACACTCCCAGTTTTGGGGGAGTTATGATCCAGAGCTTTGGTTTGGCCCGTTAGGAAGATGGGAAACATCTGTGAAATTTCAGATCCAGGTGTGGATTCCCAAACCCAATTCCCAAAGCTTTGAGGGGATGGGAACATTATCGGGTCCATCTCTTGTATTTATTTTGAACATAGTTCAATGTGCAATAATAGCATCAGACAGTGAAATGTTGCTGCTTCACCCTTAGACACATTTTCCTTTTGTCTCCAACTCTGCTTTTCATTTTACTCTTGGCACAACTATTCATTTCCTTGAGTCCTCCTCAGTTTAAGGATTGATGAGCATTTCTGCAGTCCCTTTTTTAAAAAGTGATTTTTTTTCTGGTTATAAAGCAAACAAAATTATTTCTCCCTCTTGAACAGAGGGGGAGGGTTATAATAACAGAACTTGGAACATTAAGCAATAAGACAAGCACGCCAAAGCTGAGCAGAAAGGGAAGTTGTGAGAGGATTAACAGACACTTGAGACAGAACAAAGCAGAGCATTGAAAAGAAATTTACACACGTTAATAATGCATAGGGTAGCAGGGTTAAGACACCAGTCTGAGGTGAAATTCTGAGTTTCAGACAAATTTATCCTAAAAATAATAAAAGTAAGACACCAAAAATAATTCAGTGCCTTTTGTCAGACATTATATTGTGCTTTTTAAAGAAAAATATTATTGTTTCGCATCAGGGTCATAAAATTTCTAAAATGATGGATGCATTTGGTGTTATAATTACAGTGATAGAGCGAGACCAGGGCCACCCTACAGGGGAAGCAAACTTGCATTTTTCTCTCATTTGTGTCCAGTTCCTAAGGTTGGGTTTAAATCAAGTCAGCACAGAAATTAAAATGAAGGGATTTGTGCGGATAAAGAAAACGTGAGCTCCTTAAGCATGGTCACTAATGTCCTTATTGTCTGCAAGAATGCTTTGATTTGGCATAACATAAGGCCTGCCGTACCCGCAGTTTTTGTACTGATTTAGATATTTCAAAGTATGATTTTTAACTGAAATAAGTAAATCATACAACCCCTAGTGTGGACACAGTTATATCGATATAGATATGCCTTATACCAGTATAGCTATCCCTGTAAATTTAGCAGAATAAACTTTACCACTACACAAGGTGTCTTTCTACCAGAATAACTGCATCCGTTCTAGTGGTTGTACCTTTTAATTATACCAGCTTCAATCTGTATAATATTGTGTTTAGAAAAGCCTTAATTCATTTTTAGCCATGCCAGCAAATGCATAAATGGGATATTCCTTTCCTCTCTCTGTCTCTCTCTCTCTCTCTCTTCATGACTTTTTGTTTTATAAAGTTATTAGGGCAAACATTGTAAAAGAGAAAGTGATCAGTATAAATCTCTAGCATATCATTTAGGATCCAGTCCTGCAATCACTTATGCACATGAGAAATTTCTGTTTTCAGAATATTCTATTGATCATTCATTTTTAATCAGCAAGTCCAGATAACTTTCATCCAAGAGTTTTAAAAGAGCTGGCTGAGGAGCTTGCTGGACCATTAATATTGATTCTCAGTAAGTCCTGGAGCACTGGGGAAGTTTCAGAAGACTGAAAGAAAACTAAGATTGTGCCCACATTTGAAAGGGTAAATCGGATGACCTGGCTAATTATAGACCTGTCTGCCTGACATTGATCCCAGGCAGGATAATGGAGCAGCTGGTATGGGACTCCATTAATCAAAAACTAAAGAAGGGTAATGTAATTAATGCAAATCAACATGAGTGTCTGCAAAAGAGATCCTTTCAAACTAACTTCTTTTTTTTGTTGTTGAGATTACAAGTTTGATTGATAAAGATAATAGTGTTGATATAATATACTTAGATGTGTCTGTAAGGCATTTGACTTATACCACATGACATTTTGGATTAAAAAACCTGGAAAGACATAAAATTAGCACAGCACCCATTAAATCGATTAAATACCTGACTAAGTGGTGTGTTTCAAAATGTAATTGTACATGGGTAATTGTCATCGAGTGGGTGTTTTTCCAGTAGGGTCCCACAAGGATCAATTCTTGGCCTTCTGCTATTTAACATTTTTATCAACAACCTGGAAGAAAACATAAAATCCTTGCTGATGACACAAAAATTGGGGGAGTGGTAACTAATGAAGTGCACAGGTTACTGATTCAGCGAGATCTTGGTAAAGTGGGCACAAGTAAACAGCATGTGTTAAATGTGAATGTATCTATCTAGGAGCAAAGAATATGTGTCATGCTTACAGGATGAGGGACTCTGTCATGGGAAGCAGTAACTCTGAAAAGTATTTGGGAGTTGTAGTGGATAATCAGACGAACAGGAGTTCCCAGTGATGCTGTTGCCAAAAGAGCTAATGTAATCCTTGGATGCATAAATAGATGCATTTTAAGAAGTAGAGAGATTATTTTATTTCTTATTTAGCACCGGTGTGACTGATACTGGAATACTGAAGGAATATTGAAGGAAATGGGAGTCTCTCCACTTACTACAGTAGACTTTGTATTAAGTGCTCATGGTGTAAATAAATACCAGACGTTTTCATGCTCAGGTCGGTCACAAATAATTCAAATGTGTTTCAGGACTAGAGGCATAAGGGGTTACAAAGTACAATAAATAATAGCTTACAAGAGATCTTCAAACTGTGAGGCACACCCCCTGAGGGGGTCACGGAGGAACATGAGATGGGCCACAGTAGGGTCCAGGTCAGCCCCCATTGGGGGTGGGGAGGGAGAACCACCCCGCTCCACTCTGCCTCCAGCTCTGCTCTGGCCCCACTCCCCAACCATGGCTCCTGCCTCAGCTCCCAGCCCTGCCCTCTGGCCCTGGCTGCCATCTGCAGTTCCCTGGCTTGGTCTGCAGCCCTGCTCCCAGTCTTGGCCACCAGCCACGGAAGTCCTGCTCCTGGCTGCAGCCTGGGCCCCTACCGCCAAGATACGCCCTTGGACCCCAACCACTGTTCCCCACTTGACCCTCAGTCACCAGGGCCCCGCTTCCAGCTACAGCTCCCAGCACCAACCATGGCCCCACTCCCAACCCAGCTGGGGACGTGGGCACAGACACGTTAAGAGTGGGGGGCCTGACCTAAAAAGTTTAGAGACCACTGGTTTACATAAAAAATAGTTACTAGGAAACTAAACGGGATCTCAGGAGGCTCTTATTTTTATGTCCAACTCTGCCACTGAGTGGTGTGACCTTGGGCAAGTCACTTCACATCTCCTTGTCTCTGTTTACATTCCCATATCTTGCTTCCATTATTTAATTACACCGTAAGCTGTTGTGACACGGATGGTTTCTTATCATCTGTTTATATAGTACCTAGTACAGCGGGGCCCTGATCTTGAGTGTTGCCTCAACATGCTACTGTAATAGAAACAGTAGTAATAATTACTAATATCCCTTCTAGAGTCCTGTGAACTACAGTGTCACACTGTGTCTGGCCATTTTAAGACATAATGAATCCAGCCTTGCCTGGGAATCTGTGATCCAGGGACTTCTTGATACTAACTGGCAGAGGGCGCAGTGAGTGCCTAGGATTTTACAGGGATCCTCTGGAGCACATATACGAATAATAATTCACTTAAGAGCATGCAAGGTCTTTGCCAAGAGCCAGTAGCACACGCGGGTCACTATAGTCACTGCAAAATGTATATACAGATCATATTTATCAAGTAATAAGTCTATACTGAAAATTATTTTCTTAAGACAGAGGTAATGCCTCAGACAGGTTCCCTTCAGGCATTAGTGTACTGCATTCCTTTCAAGTTCCTATCTGGTCATTGTGCACTGTGTGACTCACAATGTATGCCCGTGTACTTGCTGAGCCAGCTGCTGATTAAGATATGGCAAAATCTACAAGAAAGGAGCACGCAAGCAAAAACAACCAGCAGGGGGACACCCTGTTTATGAATAAGGACAATGGATTATTCTGATATATCTAGGCAGTCAAACACACAGCCTGGATCTTTCACTGAGTAGGCAAGCTAACAGCATGGCTTGTCTCATGAGCGGAGGATCATAGCCAAGCCTGGCTGTGAAACGCTGGAAGGACTTTGGGTGAGCATTGCTCTAGAAGACATGAAAGTATCTAGTTAAGTAAATTGTGGTTCTGGAAGACGTCTAGGTTACTAGTCTAGGTTCTAGTAAATCTAGTCTGTGTTATGATTTGATTTGATTTGTAATCATTAGTTTCCAATACTTTTACTTGCTATTACTTGAATATACTTCGTTAACTTGACTTGTGCTTGGTTTCACTATAACTGCTGTGTGTCGAGCAGAGCAGTGGAGGTGGAACTGGTATCCTGGGGCGTCGTGCTTCTTGGAAAGTAGCAAATTTGTTGATGCCGTGAGTGTCCAGTGGAACAGGGGCGGGACACTTCAGGGAGATGCACAGAAGGCTGAAGGGCTGGATGCGCCTATCCTGAACTTGTAAAGAAAGGGGCCTAGAGGGAAGCGTGTGCATTGCCCGCGGCTGGTGGAATCAGGGAACAAACCCACAGCAGGCAAAGACAAAGCTTTATGATGCTAAGGCCAGGTGGCAACGAGGTGCCTCAAAACCTTGAGTGCTCCTGGGAGGCGTCACAGATCCTGTCAGCCCTTCTCCCCAGGAGAAGTGAATTAGACGGGGAGGTCATGTGGTTAAATCAGTCCAGGCCTGGAGATATGAGAAGCTTCCTGAGAGGCAAAAGCAGGGGAGGAGCGTGTTTGCCTGCTTCTAGGGCACAAGGAGAGAGCTGAAAGAGGTCAGTGTGGAGAACCTGAAAGAGGTCAACAGTTGGCCTGAAATACCAGTGCAGGAAGAAGGCAGGCTATAGGACTGCTGAATCAAGAGGAACAGGGTTGAATTTGAGGGGTGAAGAAGTTTGATTTGCTAATCTTAGTTTAATGTACTCTGGATGGGGAGTGAGGTCTTACAAAGGGCCGCAGAAAGCTGAGGGCAGTTCTCTAGCAGGGCCATGTTGGGCCACAAGGGGGCCCTGAGATGGCTGTCTGTTACATATAGCTAGGTTTTCCTATCAGTTATGTGTGAGTAACTTCAATGAAAGTTGTGTGTTTGCAGCTGACTGCAATAATCAGGCCCTAGATATTGAAAGAACATCTTGAAATGTTGATTCCTAGTTTAATTAACTTATTACAGTGGGGGTGAAATTTGAAGGTTTTTTCCCATACTTCCCAATCATAAGCATTTTCTGTCAGGTTTAAAAGTCTGAGCTCCTGTGATGGGTTTTGTAATTTAAATTCATGTTCTTCAACTCTCAATTCATTAGTGTTTAGCCAGTGTGGAATATTTATTGAGATGGTGAATACAGTGTATATTATCAATCAAATGCAGAAGGTGGAGAGGAAGATTATAATGTAAGGAAGAAGAAGCTACTAGATAGTTTAAAGACTAGCAAAAATGGATAGACAGGCTCTTTTAGGCACATCTGGTTTCTCATGAGTTATAAATGAATGTAATGTCTTGTTCTGAGATATTGTACTGATATCTGGATTTGTTTAAAGAGGCAGTGCTCCCCATGACACACTTGTGTGCTACATGCTTGGAAACATACCAGTCCTGTTTGCGCACTGGTACATACTGTGTGTTTCCCTAGCTCATAAGCCGACCTTGTGATACTACCGGGGTTTACCCAGACCAGTAAAGAGCTGTGTCAGTGCCCACCCTGTAACCCTGGGTGCTGTGCAGCTTTGGCTCAGAGCGAGGATGTCCAGATGTCCTGATTTTATAGGGAAAGTCCCGATATGTGGGGCTTTGTTTTGTATAGTCGCTTATTACACCCTACCCCCGGTTCTAATTTTTCACCCTTGCTATCTGGTCACCCTACTCAAAGTCCTGACACCAGCAGTGTGCTCACAGCACAGCAGCCTCACTCTGGCTTCCACCAGCCTGGTTACTTCTTGCAAGGTGACACCAACAGCTTCTCCACTGTGGAGCCTCCCCTAAACCATCTGCCCTACAGTGTCCTGTCCCTCTCACTGGACCCTCACAGCAGTTACCAAGTTCACTGCATCCAAAGAGAGAGCGCACACACCTGCCTGGGTTGAGGATTTTACCCTTCAGTTTAATACACTGCCCTGAGATGGTTTTGGGCAGCAATGACACAACCCCTTATTGGTCTGGGTGAGCCCCAAAGTGACACAGATGTATTCCAGGCATGTCTTGGACTCCACAGGATCCACAGTCATATCAGAGCCTCCAGGAAGTGGCAGTGTCATCTGGCACGTTGACCTTGAGAGAGGGAGTGTGTTTATTCTAATCTGGACACTGAGTTTCCATGCCAATTTAGACAGGTCAGAAAGAGTGAGAGCTTTTAAAACTGGTCAGTGGAGGCTTAATTCTGCTTCCAGGGAAGTCACTGGGAGTTTTACAGTTGACTTTAAAGGAAGCAACATTAGGCTAATACTGGGTGTATTTGAAAATCTTGTCTGTGTTTTAATTTCCCATTAGAGTAGCATTAGAGTGGTGGGATGATTTCCACCTGGAGTTCTTCAAACTCCCTCCTCTGAAAGAGAGGGAGGGCTGTTGGGGGGAAAAGAGACAGGAAGGTTAACTCCTCCCTTTAAACAAAGGGAGCAGGCAGTGTCAGGCCTTATCTACAGCAAGGACAATGGTTTCCAAGCTCCCCTGGCACTATGGGAGGAAAGGGAGTATGAGAATGAGTACTATTTCTTTAAAACTATAGTGAGAAACTAAGCAGGACAGGTCCAGGGAAGGTGTTGGTGAGAAACACTGCATAGAAGCTATAGAAATCATGCAGTTTTCCTTATTTTAATAAAGTCTCTTCTTCAGAGTTAGGAGAAATCCGCTCCTGTGATAGCTTATCATAATTACAAGACAGCAGGGGCGTGTGCAAGGGGCAGACAAGCAGTGGCACAGGCCCTCAAAATCAGTGGGGGCACAGACCTCTGAGATGGGGCAGGAAATGACAGCTCTTCCAGATCCGGGACTGGGTGGGGGAGGGAAGCCAGCTCCTCCTCTGCCGTCATGGTGGGAGTGCGGGAAAAGAGGAGACCCAGATCCATTGACTGCAGGGCACAGTGAGGATGGGGACGAGCCAGCTCTAGCAGCTGCGTGGAAGGGAGGGAGACAGGGCCTCAGGGCCATGGCAGAGGAGCCAGGTCATCTGTCCACAGGTGGGCACAGAAACTGCCCCTCCAAAAGCAGCCACATTTTTATTCTTGTGCCCATCCCTGCCAGGCACTACTGGGGTATTTCTTCTCTCCCCATTTATTGAGGGTGAGAAGGAGACCAGAGCGTCAGGTACCTTGGCTCACATATTACTGACATTTCATATCTATGTAACAACACCGCTGGTTGTGTCCTGGCTGGGAATGGACCAGGAAACTCTGGATTTTAAAACAAGCCTCTGCTGATTGAACTTCCAATCTGTAGAGGGCAACGTAGAGCCACGTGTCTTAGTGTGATAACAACAACAAAACGGTGGGGGATGGAAGGGAGAGAATAAATATTCAAGTAGCCCGGTCCATAGTTGGCTAATAACTGCATTCCCACACCTGACAACTGTCATACTTCGTGAACCATGACACTGTATATATTTCAAGCTCATCTGTCAGTTTTATTATTATTTATTCCGATCCGACAGTGTGTGCAGTGCTGAACAAATATACTGGGCCTGATTCTCCAGGGCATTGCCATGGCAATTGTCCATGGCACCTGTGCAAGTGGGTGTAAAATGCTGCCATTCTCATTTGGTCGCATTTTACACCCACTTTGCACTGGCATGTTACCGCATAAGAGTCAAATCTATCGGGATGTGCCCAGTGTGATTTTCTGTGAGATTAAATTATACGAATAGTTCCATATGACAAATCTATCCAATATCACTTCCTACCCAAAACTATAACACAACACCTGTGGGGATTAAAATGGCTTAGTTTTGTTTTTTAAATCGGTTTGTCTAGTCCTGACTGTATTTCTCATTAGCTGAAGTTAATAGCACCCTTTAAAATGGCTGGTGCTCTTGAGCGTTCGCCTGAAGTCTTTCAGTGTGTTCAGAAGAGAAAAGTAATTTCAATCAGCAGAATGGCCATTTTGATTCCCTGAAAGATTTTAAATCATCTACAACAGAGTTTTCCACTTTCAGGATCATCACTTTTGCCCATTAGATGCGCTGAAATTAATATTTGCTGAGCGCAAATAAAAGTAAAATTAAATATTTTCTAATACAAATTATAATTGAGCATTTGTCTGATAAGATGGTTTTGTTTAAACAAAGTGCACTCATGTTACACCAAGTCTCTGATTCTCCAGGTCTGCCATTTTCAGGCTGCATTTGTTTTCAAGCTATCATAATTAACAGCAGGTATTCAATTCAGGCTGTCAGAAGAGATGGTTTAGAGGTGTGATCATTAGATGTAAAAGATATACTGCCAGATTCAGAGGGGAGCCTAAATGAATCCAAGGGTGCCTAAGCCGATATAAATTTTACTGTTGTTCCTTTGAGTGGAAGTGGATTTTAGGAATGTGTGGAAGGATTGGCCAAAACAGCACACCACACTTCTACTTGCAATGCCCCCAGCTAATACACCAGCTAACTCACTTTGCTAAAAGCAAGGCAACAGAGACTTGCATTAAGAATAAGGTGTGACCACACTGCAAAAAAATATAAAACCCATGTGAATGGAACCTCCCCCCCTGCCTCCCAGAGGTGACACATAGCTGTGCCTAGTGGGGAAGCACATTCCCCTCTCCCTGTTTCTCCGGATGCCTCTGGCGTGGATGCTTGAAAGCGAGACAGTGCTGCTCCTCCTGGTGGTAGCAGTCT
>ML675690.1:7572016-7586829 GCA_007922155.1 Mesoclemmys tuberculata
CATGTAGAAGAGGACAACAATGGGCACTAGGACCCAAGAGGCTGTGTCCTGGAGCTGCCAGCCTCAGACAGGGAGAGGGGCAGAGCAAGCTGGCACAGTGTGGGAAGAACAGAGCCTCCCTTCCCTCCTCCCACTCCTGACAGGCTGAGCAAAGCAAGCCCTTTTTGGCTCTTGCAAAAATCATGGGTGGGGGGCAATGCCCCCCACAAAACTATGCCCATGGCTGTTGTGGATTGATGACCCAGTGCCTCCCCCCCACCTGTGGTAACCAGACTTTTTGGCACTGCCAATGAGTGCTCCAGCAGCGCTTCGTGACGCCATCTCCCCCTCAGCCGACCCCGCCCCTACTGGGACCCAAGAGGGCAGCAATCAGTGTGGCAAACTGAACTTTTTTTTTAGCACAAAGCTGGGCCGCAGCTATGTGCTAATTGGGCCGCTGGGAACCTGTGGGCCGTGGGTTGAGAACCACCACTCTAGTGACTATTCCAATCCCTGCTCACTGAGTACAGCCTCATGGCCATCTTGACCCGTGGATAGCAGCTCAGCCATGATAGCCAGGTCAGATGCCTGCACTCTGGCCTCTTACAAAAAGATTTGTCCTTAACTTGGGTTAGCTACCCTATGTTAGCTAAATTAGGTTAAAATACAGTGAGGACACAGCAGCTTGGCGTTTAACTTCGGTTAGCAGTTTGAGTTCAACCCAAGGACCTCTCGACATAACATAAGAATGGCCATACTGGGTCAGACCAATTGTCCATCTAGTCCAGTATTCTGTCTTCCAACAGCGGCCAATGTCAAGTGCTTCAGAGGGAATGAACAGAACAGGTAATCACTAAATGATCCATCCCTTCACTCATTCCCAGCTTTTGGCAAATATGAACCCTACTGTCCCTATCCTGAAGATCTCATAATTTCAAGGCCTAATCCTGCAAGCAGTTACTTTTGGGTAACTACTATCGATTATCCCACAACTTTGGTAGGATTACACATTTTACCAGATATAGTGCTTGTTATCATATTAGAGCCCTTTAGTATTTGCTAATTTGTGAAGCTCAAAACTGATTTCTCCCTATTTGATGAGGAATACTTTTATTCATCCCTCTAGTGAGTTGGTTGACCAAATTCAAAGGTCAGATATCAACAGTGAACATCAGAGTCCTTGTAAATAAGCTGCAGACTGTCATTTGTTCACATATGTTGTCTGTCAAATATTTTCAAATACTGAATGCAATACAATAGAATTGGTTCTTGAAAGCTTTGTGTAGTCCAGAAAGGGCAACATTTGACAAATTTTGTATTCAGCCAAATCAAACAGCTCTAGTTGCAACATCCCTACACTGGCAAATAAATAAATAAAGCATCATGAAATTTTTAATGAATGTTTACATCTCTCTAGTACATAAACATCATTTCTGCTTGGCTGAACATTTTCAGCTATTACAAGAACAGTGATGATTTTTCCTTTCTCGCTGTTACAAATGTATATTTCTTACTGTGCTTATTCTCTATATAACGTGCAAAATAGATACATGATAAGTTGTTAATGGTGGTTTTATTCTTTTTAGAAACTGAAATTGGCTTTTCTTGTTTGTTTGCTCTTTTTTCATTTCTGCTGCTGTCCTGCTCTTCTGCAGTAAATGAACTTCCAAGAGGGTTATAATGAAAGCCAAAAGAATTCTGGTAAGTGGAGACTGACACAAAGGGAAGGAAACCAAAACAAATGTCATAGATTCATAAAATGTAAAGAACTGTTATAATCATCTAATCTGACCTCCTGCATAGCACAGGCCATAGAATCTCACCCAGTGATTTCCTCTTGAAGAATTCCACCAACTGATTTGTTTTTCAAGAAAGCAGAGTAATCACTGTTTCCACTCAGTTCCAGTCCCCATCGTATGCATGCTAATCAGGAGCTTTATACATGCTATAAGACTGTCTCATCATTCCTAGTCGAGAATGGAAATTATAGTCCTTAAAAGACAATATTAAGAAAAATCCTATGCTGTCATTGAGTGAAATGACCCAAACCAATGCATGTTGACTTCCTCAGTGCTGTCCAGTTCCAGCCAACATCAAGGGCTAGGTTGTAATATTTTACATGGCATCCTGTGACATCAAAGAATGACCTGTGATTCAGTCACTATTCCGCCCTCACATCCCCCTGGCTCTGGTACGAGTTAGTTGTTGTCCCTTTCTTTTGTACGTGGAGCTGTTTTCTCCTCACTCTATCTCCAGTTGACTACTCTGGCTTGCAAGTAATAGGGTGGACCCAACGTTCATCCAACTCCCCATTTCTCTCTGCTCCTCCCCGCTCATATCCTCTCACTAGGGAGTCTCCTCTCCATGATAAGTGTCACAATGTGAGCTGGGGCAGGGATGCAGTAAGAAGGGTAGGCAGAGGAATTACTCCTCCCTTACTCTCTTGTCTGACCAAGTGATTGATTTGATTATAAACCAGGGGTTATTTCCTTTGATACTTCCTCTGGTTTACTTTCTTTTCTCTCCTGTTTGGTGCTCCACCATCATGCCTCAGATCTCCTTCTCCAGGCTGTCTCTGCTAACAATAGTCTCTTTTCTTGCCTGCCTCAATGACTTTGTGCTGTACTGAACAGCAGGACTTCCCGAAATGGAAGAGGTGGATACGTGTATGGACTTAGCCGATCGTTCATTTTCCTCACTAGCAAGAGGCATCACGTCTAATGGAGAGTGTGTTTACATTGCAATAAAACACCCGCAGGTGACCAGAGCTGAGTCACGTTCATGGGGCTCAGAGCGTGGGGTTCTAAAATTGCTGTGGAGAGGTTCAGGCTTAGGCTGGAGCCTGGTCTGTGGGACCTGTGAGGGAGCAACTTCAGGGCAATGTATCAGCACCGAGGGATGATAGGAGCAGATGGACCAAGTATTGCTACAGAGTTAGTGCTGCCAGAGCTGACAGTGTAAACCTGGGGTACAAACATATCAATGGGTAAATAGTAAAGAGAAGGATGAATCAGGGTAGAAAAATATAAGAACCTGTGTCTAACCATCTAAGAGCTTATTTCTTAAACCGGACCTGAAACTTAGCTGGACAGTTTTGAAAAGTTTTCAAATGCTGTATTTAACTTGCATTTTGTCAACCCTCCATGCTTTCTAGTTCTGGCCTGAACCAAATTACTAACTCAGAAGTCTGGTCTCATGACATTTCTGTTGCAAAGAGAAGAAAAAGAATCTGGAGATCTCATGACAGCATGTCTTCTGTAATCTCTAGCCAAATTTTTCAGAATAATCTTTGAGCAAGAATATAGATTTTGAGTCCTATTCCAACGTGAACTTTCTGCGGTTCATTGTTCACAGCACAAGAGAAGCACATGTTGAAATTCTGCCTTCTATTATAATCATACAACCCTCATGAAATAAATAAAGTCAATGGGTTCATATTGGAAGAGGAAATTGAAACCAATGAGGTTATCTGGTGCAATCTACGGCACATTTTGAGGTTTTGCTGGGGCTGAATGGGAGTAACAAAAGGCAGAACTTGGTTTACATTGTTTTTAATTATAATATGCCTTGCCTGATTGTGCAGTCTTTACTTACACCGGGGAGCACTTATTTATGAGTTGCCCCATACATTTTAAAAAAAGACTTCTTGTGTGAATAACTGGTCTCCAGTATGAATGAAGGTTGTATAATCTGGCCCTTTTTCTATTCATCTGCATTTTATGAAGACTTTTCTTCTATGGATCTCATGAGGCCATTTGAACTGAAAAACTCTTGTGTTCTCTTCAAATTCCTGTTAGGAAGTTGTGTGGTAAAGTCAGGCCAGATGGCTACAAAAGAGTATACCCAGGTCGGTATGAGGGCCCGAAAGGGTTAAAAACCCTCTGCCTGCCAGAGCACAGCAGGGCAATTAATGGCACCTGGACCCAGTGAAGGGCCAGGCCAGGGGTACTTAAGCCCTGCCTTCCCTAAAGGAAGGGGAGGGAACATTAGCAGGAAAAGCTGCCAGGTGGTCTGGGGCAGTTGCAGAAGAAGGTTCTCCTCAGTCAGGAGACAGAGCTCTGCTACTGTCAGGGGAGATGAGGTAGCTGGGGGCGTCCTGACCGTGAACGACAGAGGTTAAGTGTGAGACCCATGAGGGGGAAGCTGGCAGTTTGCCACAGTTGTCATGGTGTTCCTCTGGGGTAATTGCTGGATGTATATTTCAATAGTTGGCAAATGAGGGCAAGTAAAATGATTGAAGAAAAATACATATTTATAATAATTCTCTAAATTAAACTGATATTGGTACCATAGCAAAATAAATGTTGAAAACAGGCACCTTAAATCTATAGTAGATTGCTCGGGTTTTCTTCATAACTCAAATGTTTGAACAGTTATTGGTTCTGACTGCCAAATGTAAGCACATTTGATCAAAAAAAGGAAGTGAGCAAGCTGGGTTTTCTGTGCTATTTATTTCTTAACCAAGCCTCTGAACTAAGAAACTACTAATTAGAGCAGAGTGCAACTTTTCTGCTGAGACTTCTCTTGTCAAAACAAATGCAAAATGTTTCAGATGATGACCCTAACGTTCAACTTTGTGTTGAATTTGCCTAATATTTTCAGCCAGAAAAAAGGAAAAAGATTTTCCAAAAATGTCTAAACATTTCATTTTGACATGTCTAAAGTAAAATGTTTTGCTTTTTCTATTTGAAATGACTTTTCATTACAGAACAAATGAAATATGCCATTTGACCCAAAACAAAATTGTGTTGACTTTTTGTTTCACCAATAAAGTAACAATAATTCATTTTGAGTCAGCCTAAACCAATTATTTTAATTACTTTTTTGTTTGGTCAGCAAACCCAAAAATCAAATCTTTCTGATGTATGATGTTATATAAAGAACTTGATAAGCATCTTTAGTCTTTTGTTAAAAAACAAAGTGTGTGGTTTTTCTGTTCAAAACATTCTCTAGAATTCTTCAGTACTGGACTTAGACAATGTGTTTTTCCTTTTATGAACATGGCATAAGAAATTTTTCATATGGTCTTTTTTTCAGACTTTCTGTATGCTGGAGACTGGTGCAATATTAAGGAGCATTAAGCATTTGTCTCTAACATTTATGATTCCATTATTAAAGCTTAGAGGGGGCTCCTGAAAACTCACCATGCTACATAAGGAAATTGGTGAAGTGGGATAGCTGAGAATAAAAGCTCATGGAGATATTTCATTCAGCAGAGCACTAAGTTATTGTAGATCTGCCTCCATAGAGCTAATATTTAAATAGAGCAAGGATGGTCCATGCTAGTGTCTTAACTAGTGGAACTCAGGAGAACCAGGCTGAATTCCTGGTTTTGCCCTCAACTTCCTGTTGGACTTTAGGCAAGCTGGTTAGCCTAAATGGCCTAAGTGTGCAAAGTTGCTTATTTCAGTGGAAATCAGGAGTCTAAATACCCTTGCAGATCAGTGCCTCAGTCTCCAGCTGTAATATGGGGATAGTAACACTTCCCTACATCATCAGGGTGTTGTGAGAGTAAATACATTAAACATTGTGAGATACTCAGATATCTTAGTGATGGTGGCCATAGAAGAACCTAAGCCAGATACATCCTATTTTCATACCTAAGAGCATCAAACCCTTTCATCAATGTATTCCAACGTGCTGCACATTCATCAGAACAAACATCCTGGACAAATCCTTTCTCATGAGCTAACACAGTTTTAAGGATTTGGAAATAACAGTCCCTGCCTAACAGTGCTTACAGTGTACATTGCAAACTCATATTTGTCCTTGGGTATTACCTCTTCAGCTTTGAATAGGTATGGACAATGATTATTCTCTAGTTCATCATAAGTCTTATCATTTACTTAAACTGAAGTAGAGTCATATCTTCTAACACCAGCATCCACTGTGCCTTGCCTTGGATTATCCAGACCTCAGTTTTTTATACCTCTTTTAGTTGTCTTCAAAACTCTACAGTCAAATGAATTTATACTCCAGTTCCAGTTTTACCACTAGAGTTAGCTGACAAATACAGCACTTAAGCATCTTGCTTGACATCACAAAGCAGAAACAGACTACACGATTGGAGTCATAGCTTTGAAGTCAATGGCAAAGCTCCCCTTGACTTTCATGGGCCTATGTTATCACTGCAGGAATCCTATTTGCAGACCCCTGCTTTAACACCTAGACCACATTCCCTGTAACAATTATCTATATCTGGTAGTAGTAGAAGGCTGATGTTAAGGGCCAAAGCCACATAATAATTCCACGGAAATGCACTACGTGGCATGTTCTACTGGTATTTATTATCATAGACAGTAACCAAATCCAGCACAGAAAGCTACCCAATGTAAACTGTGCTAAAACCAGTGGGGTGTTGAGCACCTTCTGCCATCTGCTTTGTGCTGTGGACTCCCAGAGATATAAACAGAAGCTAATGGTGTTCTGCAGCTGGCAGAATAGGACCACATATTATAACTTGATGGGCCTAAGTGAAAGACCTGGTGATTTGGGAAAATATGGGTACCTTATTTTATATCCTGTGTCTTAATCTGGTGGAGTTAAACAGCTTTAAAATGGTTCATGGCCTTCCTTCCTTTTCAGAGGGGTTAATCCCATGCAAAGAAAATAAATGATGAATCAGAAACTACAGTACAGTAGTTGCTTTTTTTTAAAGAAGCAAATATACATTTCAGTATTGTGGGAGGAACATGAGGATTAATAAACTGATGATGGCATCAGTTTCCTTTGAGGGTTTTTGACTGATTATCCATTACTTAGACCTTTGTCCTGAAAACAAATTAGAAGTCAAATTTTGGTACTTAAGCAACTCGTTGTAATTACAATTCCTGCAGTGATGACTTGCCAGTGCTTTTCATTCTAGCATGGCACTTACTCATTAGATTTTTTTCAGGAAATCTCTTCTGTTCCACTGCTCTACTTTATCCCTGGCAGATACAGTATAATTTGCATTGCACCCTCTTGTAGTCTTACTTTATTTTTCCTCTTGCAAAAATGCAGCTGAAAACTGTGATGCTTCCCAGGTGCACCCAGGGTTGTGAGGCACCTTGCAACCACCTGCTCTTAGCTTCAGGAAGCTTTGTCTGTGCCTGCCTCAAGGGTCAGCTCCCTGTCTCCACCAGAAACACAAGCTGTCTCCACCTCCTTCTCTGCCTACACAGGCTTTCTGGTCTCTCTGCAGGCTAGAGAGAGGCACATTCCAACCCGGGAGCCTTCACAGCATCTGCTGGGAGGACCCAGATCCAGTTTCACTGGACAATCCAAAGTATTTATAAGATACTGTTCCCAAAGAAACAGCACACAGCAGCATACCAGTGATTCTGAGGTGAAACCGTTCTGCTCAGCTCATAGCTGTTAGATATGTTTATAGTGAAAACAATTAAGGGTATATAAAGTAGCATGTAGATAGAAATATTGGAAACAGTTGGTTACATGCAAAATAAAATCATACCACCCTTTCCAGAGCCTAGACTTAAATACCAAGACATTTTTCTGTCTAATAAAGGTTAACTTACCAAAGTCTTTCTTCCCACATTTAATAACCAGGCTGGCTGTGACCCTCCATACTGACAGCTTGTCCCCTAAGTGAAAGCTGCAGGGTGTTTCTCTCTAATTCTGGTTATAGGTCCAATAGTACATTGCCTTTGCTCATAAACAGGACACACCTCATTGCTAGTCTTTTTCCTGTAGAGAATCTCCCCTGTAGTTTTGGAATCTCTTGATCAGCATTTTGCTCTGACTGTAACTAGGCAGCTATTGTGAGTCACCCACTACTCCATTTATGTTCAGATTCCCACCGAGACCTTTTCCACTTGGCTTCTCCAGAACACCCTGTCCACTTAATGGTGAACATTTCATCTAGTTCCCTGGGATCCAAAACACTCCATTCAACTCCAAATTTTGTTACTCAGGTTCCTGTATTTGGCAAACAGCAAAGCTACGCAGAGTTGATCAGACTAAAGCGTAGAGGGTAGGCATATGGCATACCATGCATCCAAAGTTACACAGACATCTTCTTCTATATAGACTATATTGTGTATGTTATGAGTTGCGTAGCCTGTTCTTTAATTGTCTTGGTTACCATGCAAGAGAACCGATCCCTGTACACCATGCTCCGTCCAGGTGTTGTTCCCATGGAACCTGGTCTTTACGTTCCAGGTTTATCTTGTCCATTGTCCCCAGCATTAGGGTGTTGCTTCTTATCTTAGCTAGCACCGACATCCTGACATCAGCATACTGCTTGTCAAAGCCCTGTTTACAACTTAACCTTCCATTCACCAACCTAGTCATGCCCACTAAAAAAATGAGGCAGGTTATGTATGTCAAGCCTGGCCTACAGTTAACATATAGCTAAATAAGTGTCTCCTGACTGAAAGCAACTTATTTACAATCTTCAGCCAGCCTCAACTCAGACCATAAAACCATATTTTAGTACACATACATACCTACCTCCATGTTCTCTTACCTACATTTCGCAATGATTATAATGGCCAGTGTGACAGAGGCTTGCAGCAGAGACCTTCACTATAATGTAGGAAGTGTGGGAGGTACTGTGCCTCAGATACCATCTCTCCTATATTCTGTCTTATAAATTTATATCTGAGTTAATGTGACTGCAGATTATCTATCTAGCCTAAAATTCCTGGGCTCTTTGCCTCACTAATACCTTGCAGCAGAGAGTTCCACAGGTCAGTTATGTATTGTGTGTAAAACGTATTTCCTCTTATCAGTTTGAAAGTATGTTGCCTTTTAAGTGGTGTGTGTCTCCTTTACTCTTGTATTCTGAGAGGGTAATCAGGAACAGTCACTTGACTTGTATGACATTTTTTATATAACATGCTCTGGTGACATCACCCCTTATTTAATTTTTAATTTAAATAGTCTTAATCTTTGTCATCTCTCCTTATATGCTGGTCTTTTCATGTCTCAAATAATTTCCTTTGCCCTCTGCTGGACTTTCTCTGTTTCTGCTGTCATGTGTGTTTGTTTGGTTGGTTGGTTTTTTTGGAGATGTATGACCAAAATTGAACACAGTATTCAAGGTGAGAACATGCCATATATATATAGTGGTTTATTATTCTGGGACATTGTTTGACTTATTGAATAGCCTCTGTATAGCCTACAAAATTTAGAGAGGTTAATATTAATACTTAGAGGAAGATGAGAGTGAAAAGTCATGAGATCCATTCTTCTTGTAGGCAGGGTACAAAAGACATAGTCAGGAAAGGTGATGTTAAGCTATCTTTGTGTTACCTCTAGGCTGCGTGAGATTGGTGTGCACCATGGTGTACATTAAAATAGACACCAACATTTACAGCAGCCTCCCAAATAGAGCTGATTGGAAAACAGGTTTTTTCCATGTACAATTTTGACTTTTTGGCTGACTACTTTAGTCCAAACCAAAAAAACATTTCAGCTGAAAACCAAAATATAGTATGGTTTTGTGATATCTCCTGGGAGTTGTAGTTTGGGTGACATATGTTCTCATTCTGTCCTGGCTCTCTGGCCAGACTACATCTCCCACAAGACATCATGTTCTCCCCTCTTAGTGAGGAAAGGGTGAGTTACAGTAGTCATTTGCTGTGGTGCATCATGGAAGATGTAGTCTGGCCATAGAGCCCATCCCATGAAGGAGAATGTGAGCATAAAGCACCCAGACTGTAATTCCCACAAGGGACCATTTTGAATATATATATATATATATATGTTGGGGGGGGGCAAAATAGCATGGAAGATAAGTCCTTTTACACAACAATAAATGATAACCCAATTTTCCATTAAAAGAATTTTGCAGAAACATTTTTAACCAATCTGCTCCCAAGGACTGTATCATAACTGATAATCTCCATAGCACTATAACCCTATCACCCCTTCCAACCCAAGCCCGCCATTGTCACAACTTTTACACAAAAGCTTGCAAGAGAAGCTATAAAGGGCTGATTACATCATCCTTACTCCATTCCTGCATTGGGAGAATTCTTCCCAATCCATTAAAGTACCTTTTATGGCCTCTGTATGCTTCAGTGGTGCACAGGGGCTTATCTCATGGCATCCTGGCCCAGCCAGCTCTTGACTCCCATCCCGAGTCCGTGGACCCTGGCTCTGATGACTAGGTCTGGCTGCCCATGACCTAGCTGTGACATTCCCCAGGGTGCAATGTGAACTGCTGTATCCCCTTTGCTCTCCAGCCTGGGATGCCTTTTACACTGCTTTGCTAGTGAACAGCAAACCCCTCCAAACTCTACTCACTTACAGCCATCAGCATCACTCCCAGCTGAGTACACTAATGCTATGCCCACCCATTCATAAATCACATATAAGGTGACACTCACATATCCCTTAGTCCCAGTCTTGCACCACAGAAATGTGTGTCTTGTACTCTTCATTAGCCCACTGGACTGTACAAGCTCATAATTAGTCCCTCATTCTAACAATGGGTAATGAATAAGCATCAGCCAGTTGATCTGAATAGAGATTTCCCAAACACTTCAATCAAATGCACCAGTTTAGATAAAAGAATAAAACAAGTTTATTAACCAGAGAAAGATAGAATCTAAGTGATTATAAATGGTAAGGCATAAAAGTCAAATTGGTTACAAAAGAAATAAAAAGATAAAGCCACAAGCCAATCCCTAAATTTTACCAAGCTAAATAAGATCTGAAGCAAGCATCTTTCTCACCACACTTCAGGCAATTCTCAGTTCACAGTTCTTAATTCACAGGCTGGATATCCTTTCAGCCTGGGACCACACCCTTTAGTTCAGTGTTCTTCAGGTATTCACTGATGTTATGAGCTGAGAGATATAAGGTGGAGAGGAGAGAATCCCCTGGAAGTCACTGTCCTTTATTTTTATACCCATATCCTCTCTTTGAGGATTACTCCTTCCTCCCCCAGCCAGGGTGTAGATAAACAGTACCCTGTGTATGTGAGATTTGCACTGTATTGGAGAGAAAATGTAAATTTCTTATTTACACTTCCCCTATTGGTGAATCTCCGATTTTGTAGGCAATGGCTCTCTAGTACTTTGTTGGCATACTAGTGTCTTTGTTACTAAAATATACTGTAATTCTGGGTAACACCCATAAGCCAATTGCTCAGATACAATCATACAGCAAAATCTCACATGAAGTGGTGTTACATACACTTCAACAAGATAATAGTATTCATCAGACTGAGTTCTCAAAGGATACCTCACAAGGCATACTTTGTATAAAATATAACATAACCATATAAAAGTGGTAAATATGGGGTACAGGGTGTCACACTGGCCTTGAGAGTTTTCATGGACCATTTAGACCAGCGGTGTGGGTCTGGTGCCAGCAGAATGGACCTCGCTAACCCTTCAGGAGCACTGGATACATTTGAGTGGGCCGCCTGCCTTCAGGCAGACAACCAAGCCCAAATCATCCAGCTGTCCTCGGAGAACCAGCGGTTGCAGGTGGAAGTCATTCAGTTGCACGCTGAAAATGCTGCACTCCAGACATGGTTCGTGCAACCCTTTTCCTCAATACTGCTGCCGAACAGGTTTAATAGCAAGGCCAGTGATTCCAGGGTTTTATAAACCAGTGCCATTGCTGTTCATGATGCATCCTCAGATCTATACCACTGATCATGCAGAAGTGAGCCTGATCATCAGCCTGCTGTCTGGGGAAGCATTACACTGAGTCGTCCTCATCTTGGAGTGTCACAGCTTGGTACTTTTGAGCTGGGGGTTCTTCCTCCAAGCCATATTGGTACTATTCAATGATCCGCAGCAAACTTGAAAGGTAGAGACTGCCCTAAGGAAGATCTGACATGGGCAGGGCACTGTAGCCTCATGGACCACACAATTCTGCCACCTGACGGCCGATACAAACTGGAATGAGAGGGCACAGATATCAGTTCCAGTGAAGCCTGCAAGAAGAAGTTGAAGATTAATTATCCTTATTAGAGATACCTGGGAGTTTGGATGCCCTCATGAATTTTGTCATTCCTATAGACAGTTAGTTACCAGAATGAAGGGAGGGAAAAACAGACTTCCAGAACTCCAACCCAGGTGATGTGACCTTTTCACTCCTGCCTCCTGCTGATGCAGTGTAGGTAAATGTGAGCCATTGCTGGATCACCCCCCATAGAAAAGGAATAATGATGCCAGCAACATCTCTGCTTCTAGTGTGGTGAGTCTGGTCACTCCATCTCTTCCTGCCCCATATGAGTCAGGAAAGAGACATTTCCCACACTTTGGTACTTACAGAAACACACCTGGAACCCCACCTGAGGGCTTCCAACTTGCAGGGACCAGTCAAGTTGCACATACCCCTGCAAAATCCTGTCCTAGTGGCCCTCATCAACTCAGGTGCAGCTGACTGCTTCATAGATGTAGTAGCAGCCCAGAACCTGCAGATTTATCTGCAATGCAAGGCCACGCCTGATCCTGTAGAGACTACTGATGGCTCACCTTTATCTTCTGGTCCAGTAACAGAGGAAACAACTCCCCAGGAGGCTGGGATTCAGATGCACCAAGAAGTGTTGCAATTTTGTATGATCTGTTCTCTACTTTCCTTTGATCCTCAGAATCTTCTGTCTGGCCCTGACAACCTGCTCATTTGATAGCAAGCACAGGAAATCTGTTTTCCATCAGTTTTCTCAGCAGCACTGCTGGAGATCAGTAAATCCTGTCTCAGTATTCAGACCTCAAGAGATTCAGGTGGGTGTAACCATCTAGGCAGAAGCTTCCATTGCAGCTTCGTCTGAGCTCCCCTCGAAATACCAAGACTACATCAATGTATTTGAAAAGAATGCAGAAACCCTAGCTACGCACGAGCAATAGAGCTGCAGCCACTATCCAAAATGCCATTTGGACAAATTTATGCCATGTTGGAACCTGAGCTGACAGTGCTTTGAGAATACCTCCAGGAGAATCTGGACTGAGGGTTTAACTGCAAGTCAACCTCACCAGCTGGCACACCAGTGCTGTTTGTCATTAAGAGAAATGGCAGTCTCCAGCTCTGCATGGACCACCCTCACTAAATCAGATAACTATCAGGAATTGTTACCTGCTGTCCCTGATTCCTGAGCTGCTGAGCCATTTGGGGGATGCCTATATATTCACCATGCTGGACCTATGGGAGGTGTACAACCTCATGCAAATCAGAGAAGGGGATGAGTGGAAGACTGCTTTCTTGATCCAGTATGGCCACTGTGAATATCTGGTAAAGCCTTTTGGGTTGACTAACATTCCAACATTTAATCAATGATGTGTGCCAGGACACATTGGATCAGTACATAGTAGTCTATCTAGATAGCTTATTGGTCTTCTGTGACAACCCTGAGAAGCATACTGCTCATGTCTGAACTGTTCTGGAAAGCTTGTGGCAGCATGGCCTTTATGCCAAGCTCAAGAAGTGTGCCTTTGATCAGGCCTCCAAGGAGTTCATGGCCTTCATCTTATCCCCAGAAGGAATTTAGATGGCCCCACATAAGGTCCAAGCCATCCAATATTGGCCGGCTCCCTACACGGTTTGTGATCTGCAATGATTCCTGGGATTTACCGACTTCTGTTGACAATTTATTCTGAATCTTTCAAAACAAATCGAGCCCCTCACTGCTCTCCTCCAGAAAAATGTTCAGTTCCATTGGTCTCCTGAGGCTCAGCATGCTTGGAATCAACTGAAACTTGCCTTTACTATGGCATCCATGTTGGCTCACCCCAATGTCACACAACCCTTCATCATAGAAGCTGATGCCCCTAACATGGCAAAGTGGGCTGTCCTTTCCCCAGTGACATAGTCCCAAACAAGTGTTACACGAATGAGCTGATTCCAGAAAGCTCACCCCTGCAGAGCTATACTACGAAATACTTGAGAAGAAACTACTGGCGAGTTTAAAAAAGCCTTTGCAGAATGGCAGCACTATCTGGAAGGAGCTTGTCAGCCAGTCCAGGTATTCACTGACCACAGAAACCTGGAATAGCTACACAGAGTGAAAGCCTTAAGCCAACAGCAGCTTTGGTGGGCCTTATTTTCTCACAATTTGATTTCATTATCACCTACCACCCTGATCCAAAAATGGCAAGGTGGATACCCTGTCCTGAAGTTACAGTACCACTCCACAAGACCCCAGCTAGAAACCAACCCTTATTCTCAAATCCCATAAATTTCTCAGTGCATCTCATCACCAGGATATACTCTGATATTCTCTGCCTCTTCCGCAGAAATTCTGCCTGATGAAAGGATTGTATCTTTGTGCCCCCAGAACCCTCAAGGATTACAATCCTACAACTATGCCACAATTTTCCTCTAGAAGGACACTTGTATCCTCTCCTTTTTGGTGCCCCCAGCTGCACTCAATTATACAGTCATTCATTGCCTTCTGTGATGTTTGTGCCCATGCCAAGACCCCACACCACAGACCATGTGGCCTCCTACAGCCTTTGGGCACCACATCTTGACACTGGGTGAGTGTCACTATAGATTTTTATCAGAGAACTACCAGAGTCCAGCCAATTTACAAGTTTCAATGGCAGTGGGCCACTGTTCCAAAATGGGCCACCTCCTCCATTGCACAGGCCTCCACTCCATTGAAGGGACAGTCCAATTTTGGATTAGCCACGTAGTCCAATTCCGTTACCTTCCAGAGCACATCACCACTGATCAGAGGTCACAGTTCTGGCATGAGGCCTTGCACCTGCTAGGAGTCTGCACATGTTTTTATTGTGCTTACCATCCCCAGTACAACAGCCAGATGGAAAGGGCCCATCAGATTCTCGAGTAGTATCTGTGATGCTACATCAGTCATCACCAGGACAATTTGTCCTCATTTTTCCCTTATGCTGAGTTCGCCTACAACAATG
>ML675690.1:7587229-7682289 GCA_007922155.1 Mesoclemmys tuberculata
CTGGGAAGAAGTAAAGAAACACCTGGGAAAAGGCAAAAATAAACTGTCAGCATTGACAGCAAGGCCACACACATTCTGTAAGATGAAGTATGGCTCTCACCAGAGCACTTCTGCACAGACAAGCCTGCTTGCAAGCTGGACTTTCAGTTCCTTGGACCTTTTAAGATCCTAAAACAGGTTAATCCAATCACTTTTGAACTCCCACTACCCTGCTCTCTAAAGAGTCATCCCACATTTCACGTATCACTTTTGAAACCCTACACAGAAACCCCTTTTTCCTCACAGGACTCAGCCACTCCCTCCACTGCTACAAATAGAGGGTGTGACCCATCCGTGCCCAGGGTAGCCCACTGATAATGCCAGGGTCAGGGCAGGCTGTAAAAGCAGAGCAAATTTTCCCAGCACTGATGAGTGACACTGAAGTCAGACTTCCCAATCAACCACAAACAGCTTCTGATTCCCCCCACACTGGTTATCAAGAAGCCACTGTGCAAATCCACACAGCCCCCTTTACTGCATTTCAGTCTCTGGCTCCCAAACTGCCACTAGGTCCAGTAAAGAGACCAGTCACTTAAACTCTATGCTCTTTACTCAAAAGATTCCCTCTGATCCCAAAGGACAAGCCACAGTACCAGTTCACTATAAGTTTGAATCTTACCCACAATACCACGCTGCCAGCCAACCCTTTAGTAACTAAAACTAAACTAAAGGTTTATTATAAAAAGAAAAACAATAAGAGAAATGTTAAAGGATTAAAGCAATCATATACATACAAATGATTTGAAAGTTCATATACATCAAGTTCCTAGAAGGAATGTGGAGTTGCAGGCTTGTATAGTCCCTCTGGTATACATCCAGTACATCTTAGTCCTTCAGTTCAGTTGCAAAATGTATTGATCCAGAGGTGCATGTCTGCAACTGGACAGGAACAAAGACAAAATGATTTCCGTGGTTTGATCTTATATACCCTCTGCCTCTAGCCATGCTGTTTGCGGAATTTTACAGTACCAAAATGGAGTCCAGAGTCACGTGGGCTAATCTTGGTAACTCTACAGGTATGCCCTTCGTTCCTTCCTGGGCCTTTTGCCTCTGTAAAGGTCTTGATGGGCCATTAAGCAGGCTATTGTCCTGCCGCCTCTGTCTGGGGTGTGTCTTATACAGTATAGTTTGAAATACAGGTATATCAAAGAGATCCATAACTTCCATCACAGATATAACGCATGAACATAAACATTACCCTCTTACTCAACACATTGTAACCTTTCTAACAGTACCTGATATGGCATGTCTCACATGAATCACTATGATTTTGACATACTGATGTCAAATAACACAAATGCCCTCCCCAGCTCCCCAATCCAGTCAGCATGACAGAGGGCCAAAGGAATCTGTGGTTCGTGAGGTCCTGGGCTCCAAACATAAACATGGCATGATCTGGTATCTTGTCAATTTGGAGGGAGTATGGTCCTGAGGAAAGAACCTGGTGCCTATGGAAACTGTATATGTTCCCACACTTGTGCGAGTGTTCCATAAGAATCACCCTGAAAAGCCTAGTCCCACCACATTGCTCTGAAGGCATCCCTGAGAGAGGGGAGTGATGGCAGGAACCCCAGATGTTGAACACTGGTCCATGGGTCTCTTAGGAGTTAGTAAGCACTAACCTGCCACCCAGTGACCAGCTAACAGTTGCTAGGACAAAAGTTGAAACCCAACAGAGGGCTTTAGTCCTGGAACCTGACTGCCAGAATATTGGGGGTCCTGATTAGTCCACAGCTTCTATGCAAACCCAGCACTGGAAAAGGGAGTTGTCTGGGATCTATCCTGTTTCTGTATCTTGACTTCCTGGCATCCCAACATCAGCTTGACACCTGGCGTCCAACTTCTGGTTTTGATCTCCAATTTGTCTCCTGCCTCTAACCTCCTGGTATCCTAACCCAGTCTGACTCTGGTTACGGATTCATGGTTCTGCTCTCAAGTTCGTGTCCTGCTTCTGATCTCTTGCTATTAGAGTTACATTTTCCTTAGTTAACATCCTATTAGTCACTCTTTATAAATATACTGCATTAGTTGCTCTCTGAGCCCTTTCAAGCACAACTTGCTCCTGTCTCATGACTGTGACCACTAGGTATGGGTGCTCATGACCTGGCTGTGACACAATATCTGAATCATGGAGGGTGGTAAAGTGCAAATTTGGGGGCTCCAAATAATAGAGTTCCCCTACCCGTGCTGTTAGACAAGTCTGTGGAGACTCCATGACCCATTGACGGAGAGTAATTGTTGTTGATAGAGACCAAATAGAAGCTTGGCAAAATTGTGTGAGTATCTGTGCCAGAAGTCTGGATCCTGATGCTAATTAGCCTGAGGCAAAAAGGGGGGTGGAAATTGGATGAGGGTCCTGACTCACGCTCATTTCTAGTTAAAATATAAGGATAAAAAAGAAATTTAACACCAGAAACTGATCATTTGTAAATAATAAGGACCTACACAGTCAATCAATTACAGAGTGAGCATCATTGCTTAGCAACACTTGCTCATTAAATATCAATCACAATTTGAGGCATTTTACAACATCATAAATTTATGCCCGATTTTGCTCAGATTTACCCACGGAAATACAGAGTAACTCTACTTATTTCATTGGGTGTATAGTGGTATAATTAAGAACAAAATTTAAGTGTTTAAATTTAATTTAAGAACAAAATGTAACACATTTACGTGAAAATTCTGGCATCCCTTATGTATTTAATACCATATTAGTCACTAGTTTCTAAATATGCCACATTAGTTGGACTCTGAGCCCTTTCAAACACAACAACTTGCTGAAGCAATGATATTGAAGCCTTGTAATGTCTGTTATTATACAACAAGTTCTCCCTCATCAGACAGCCGGACCAGGGACTGAATTCTGTATCTGAGGGAATTGAGGGATGGACAAACTGGCTTAAAAAACCCTCATTCCTTCCTTTGAATCTTTCCGCACCTCTTGAACTGAGCCAGGGTCAAACCTTTGTTGAGATTAGAGGAAACTTTGGGTCTCAACATTCTGGCAGCAAGACACAGTGCAGGCTTTTGCTATCTGGACCTTCCTTGGTTGTGGTGACCCAGGTAATGCAGTGTTCCTGTGAAGCCCCTAGCCTTACATGGTGAGGGGTTTTTTAGACGAGTCAGCGAGTGTTGATTCTGGACAGTTTGTGATCATTGTGAATACCAGTGAGGCATGGTATGCCCAATTTGCAGATCAATAAGGTTTAATGTGCAAGGTTTTCTATAAATATACTAGTTAGATACAAAGCCTAAAATTAACTACAATATAGCATACGCGCTTAGCGTGGAGACCTAAGCCGTTACTCAGAACGGCTTTCTTCAGGGGCCCCGCCAGGGAGGCAGTGGATCCTCTGGTCCAACCAGCAGCACCTCCAATGGAGTCAGGTGTTGATGGAGCGCCCCCTTTGTCTAAGTGGTGAGTACTTATACCCTTCCATAAAAAACCTTCTCCTAATTATCTCTCTCTCATTATCATATATGCTAATTACCTACATTAGATTTCACCCTTAACTACATTCCATTCTCACCATGATAATTAGAGTCATCAAAACAACATCTGGTGATAGGAGGGGTGGAGTAAAAGTATGCCCCTTGGCAATAAAACAGTGTACCCCTAGACGTTCAAGGATAACTTGTTCCCATCACCGTTATCTAAGTGCAGCTGCAAGCAATGCAGTACCTGTATTTTATCTTATAATGTGCCATGCTATACAGAAGCTGAGACATCTATAAGGTTATTCAGTCTCTGCCAACTGGAAGATGTCATGCTACAGGGGTCAAAATAGCCAAGCAAGCAACTGAAGCTATGCTAGGCCGGTAGGACAATGGTCAAGCAACTCAAATTGTATTGGGCCTCCAACAGTGAGCCCAGGATCTCTCTATCATACCCATTCCAGTGCAGTAGAAAGTGAGAGCCTGAGACATGAGGCTAGTATAACAGGCCAGGTATGAGGCCTGAGCTAAAGTCGCAGTTGAGCCCTGCTGTTAGAAAGCAAAGTTAGCAGAACTCAGGCGGTGAATGCTGGCAGACTCCCAGTAACTGGCAAGAAGAGAGCTGATACACATATGCCTAAAGAAGCACTAGGTACAGTACGCTCATGCAAACACATTCCGGAAAGGTACCAGAACAACCCAATACCCCAAAGGTAACAAGAGCTTACTAGCTCCTCAGAATGATAATATGATGGGTAGAGATGTCAAACCATCCGGTACAAGGTAAAGGGCAGCATCTTACCACATCAGAGGGTGGCAACTACACACGTCAGAGGGGCAATATGAAACTTGCTTGTATCAGTGTATAAAAGAGGGTCTCAAAGGGAGTGTCTCTGGCTGAGTGAGGAACGGAAAGTCCCGCCATTTACTGAACTGTTCCATTGTTATTGGCATACACTTAATATATGTATCTGTAGCATTTCTAGGGCACTTTTTACAGTGCTCAGTTGGCAATAAATCTGGCCTGGTGCCTTCGTTACTGAAATGGATCTCTGGTCTTATTGGGTATGCTGATTGTGGCTTACTATCTCAGTTGTCTGCCGAGCTGGGACAGCATACACACTGGGAGAACACACATGCATCCAAGAACTGACAACACTGGTGACGAGTAAGTGAACAAGTTGCTCTCTGTAGGAATTGTGATCTAATATGACAGAAAACCATGAGCTAGGGAACTCTCTTAACCCTTTTCTGCCAATCCCCACAGAGTTTAATAAGGTATGCATGTGCTGTGTTGCCAGCAATGGAGGCCCATATGAATTTTTAAAAAATAGTGGAGAAGAAATATGGAATGGAACCTGTAAGGCTAGAGCAGAGACTGTAGCCTGGAAAAATAACAAGAGTAAAAAATATACACAGCATGCCACAAAATTGGCCAGGCAAATAACAGAAACAAAGAAAGAGTTACAAAAATTAAGAAAAGCAACAGAGCCCTGGAACGCTCCTGCTCCCTCAGCAGAGCAGCAAGCAGTCCAGAGACATTATACATTGCAACAAGCACAGGAACAGAATACAACAGTTGTAAAAAATCTACAAAAAAAAGTTCTGTCTCCTGTTATAAATAGTTGTGGTCTACAGCAGGCTTCAGATAGTTACCCTGGGCCTGACGATTAGGGACAGAAATGGATAAAAGTGGCCCTAGTAAAACTAAAAAATGAAACCGGGGCCACCACATTGCAATCATCACCATATGATAAAAACCAGGTTCCAGTAAAACTTAAACTGCGACAGCAAACTATGATTAGACTATCCAATAAGAGTGGAGATTCATTTCAGTAACGGAGGCACCAGGTCCGGTTTATTGCCAATCGAGCATGGTAAAAAGTGCTGTATACACGCTACAGATGCATGTATGCTCATGACAACGGACCTGCTCAGTAAGCGGCAGGTCTTTCTATTCCCCACTCAGCCAGACAAAGACACACCCTCTGAGACCCTCTTTCATATACTGATACAAACAAATTACATACTACCCCTCTCGTGAGTAGTTGCCACTCTCTGGTGTAGTAAGATGCCACCCTTTACCTTGTACTGGATGCTTTGGTTAAAACCTCTCTATCCATCGCATTATCATTCTGAGGGGGTCAGTAAGCCCCCATTCTCTTTGGGTATTGGGTTGTTCTGGTGCCTTTCTGGAATGTGCTTGCATGAGTGTTCTGTACCTAGTGCTGCTTTGGAATGTGTCTTTGTAATACCAGCTCTGCTCCTACCAGTTACTGGGAGTCTGCCAGCATTCACAGCTTGACTTCTGCTAACTTTGCATTCTAACGGCTGGGCTTGACTGCTACTTTAGCTCAGGCCTCAGACCTGGCCTGTTATACTAGGCCTCACGTCTCAGATTCTCACTTTCTACTATGCCCAAAATGCAAAATTCAAATGGAATCAGAAGTGCTTCTGTCCCCTTGATCAGTGTGCTGTGTGCCCCATCCACGTGGGCTATGGGTCTATTACATCCCAGGTAGAGAGACTTGCTCTTAGCGTATGCATAATTTTAGCTCTGGGGGTCCCTAGTTCAGTCCCCACTGAGTCAGTCAAGCTGGTAGCCATTAAGTAAGAAGAGGTTCATCTAGGATTTGAACAGTGGTGGGACTTACCGGGTATGCCTAGGCACAGCAATGCAAAACCCATGGCTTTCCCATGCCAACCGGCTCAGGCTACGGGGCTGCTTCATAGCTGTTTAGATTTTTGGGCTCAGGCTGGAGCCCACACTGTAGGACCCTGTGGAGTGGGAAGGTTTTAGAGCACAGGCTCCAGCCTGGACCTACAAAACAGCCTTGCAATCTGAGCCCCACAAACCCAAATCACCGAAGGGTTTTCTTTGCTGAGTAGACCTGCTCATCGTGTACTTTCTCTGTTCAAAGGAAGTATGTAACTCACTGGTTGCTATGTGTGCCCCTCAGTGCCCAGTCCAGACAGGAAGTAGTTTTGCTAGAGATCATAGTTATAGAACCTGGCTGTCAGCCTTAGCTCTGGAGGTCCCTGGTGTCAGCCAAGGTGGCAGTTGTCACACTATGGACAGCAGGGAAAGCAGCAGAATCGTCCTGAGAAGACAACATAGCAGGCTGCAGCAAGAGTCTCAGGTTCAAGAGGAGGACAATTTTTGCCCAAATCTCATCGTGCCCCTGCCTATATCCAAGAGACGCAGCTAAGAAAGAGCACCCTTATCTCTAATTATATCTGGCAGCTAGGAGGGAAGAGAGAATTTCCCTCTGAAATCAATAGAGAGTTGGAAAGAGCAGAGGAAGCACTGCTGCCTGCAGTGTAGGAGTCAGGCAGAAGAAACAGTGTGCCAGGATCTTGTGGCTAGCTGTCAAGTAGTAAAGTCACCCCTGTAAGGGAGAGTTCCCTCTTTCTACCCTTGCAAAAAGCCTTAGCATGGCTCACAGCTGCGTGAATAATTTCATAGCTCACCTAGTCTGATGTCCTGCATAAGAAATCCCATAAAATTTCATCATGACCAAAGAATATTTTTTCAGAAAGGCATCTGGTCTTTTGAAGATACCAAAAGATGGAGAATCCACCACTTCCCTCTGTAGCTTGTTACGGTGTTAATGACATGCACTGCATAGGGCTAACCTACGGGCTTGCTTTTTTATATCCTTTATTTTTGGTTTGTTTGTTTTATTTTATTAGACTTAGAGCTTTTTATTTTATTTTGCTTGGCAGTAACCAAGGAACCTAGAGACCTCTATCCTGTAGGATGAGCTAAAGCAACTATGGTCAATTATTTGTGACCTTTGGCCCAGAATAGATAAATGGCCTACCAGTTGCCCTTTAGATCTCGTTTACCAAAGACCTAATGGTAACCACAAGGTACACCACAAAGAATATGGAAATAACAACCACAAAACCAGCTCAGGCCGGAAATAACAGGTTTGAGAATGAGTTAATTGTCTTTAATATGTATGAATATATTAGTAATATGTATGAATATGCCAGCCGTCAGAGTAAGTGAACCCCAATATTATGTGGGGGAGAATTTAATTTGGATATGGAAGTTGGAGCATATAGTGCTCAGTCCTTAGAAGAGGGGGAAACCACTAGGTGAGGTAGCCTCATTTTTCTGGCTTTCTAGTTTTTCCTAACTTTTTTTCATCTTCCATTTGAGCACTGAGGAATCTGGACCATCAGACTCTTTCAGCATGCCAGAGGCAAGGCTGGTCCTTTGTCTTTTACCACCAAGTTCTCAAGGAAGGGTGTGAGTATGTTAATCTAGGAAGTTTTTTGATACCACATGTACCCTCAGAACAGTATTATTTCCTTTTAATTCTGGGGTTTAGAACTTTGCTTACTTTCCACTTACATTAATAAAAGACTAAGGCTGTATTTTTGTTCTCAGTGTGACTGTTCTTGTCATACATCCCAAAGGTCCTTACAAGACTCTGTTTAGCCTGATTCTGGAACAAGAACTTTATTATCTTCTGATCAGGTCAGTTGGTGAGCCTATAACCTATTATATAAAACAATAATATTAACCCCTACAAATCAGACAACACTGTTTTTAAAAAGTGCCTTATTTCTAATTTGAATTTGCCTGGCTTTAACTTCCAACCACTGGTTCTTGTTTTACCTTTCCCTGCTAGATTAAACAGTCCATTATTACCCATTATTTTCCCTTTGTAAAAAAAAGAAATAAATTATTCCACAAAATTGTCCATAAATAAATTGCCTGAAATTCCCAGATGTATTCAGTATCCGATATGTTTGTAAATTTCTCTGGCAAATAATTCTTGGCCTACAGAGCATTTGCACACAATTCAATGAGAGTATTGCAGATTTGAAATGAGTGCTGTGGTTGCTTATACACAAATCATAAAGCATCATTTCTGTTACCTTGATTGATTTAGCCAATTCTAGCTCATATCTGAATGTCAGATTCACAATTTGAAATCTGTAGTATCATTCGTTATGAATGTCAGCATTCACTTTTCAGGGAATGTATGAGTTTAAGATTTACTTTTCATGAGTATTCACACTAATAAACTCAGTTGCCAGAATATCCCTGGAAAGTGAATACAAATTTGGCACCAGCACAAGTGCACAGAATGTAATGAAAATTTTAAACAAATATGTACGGAATGTATCTTGCAACATGTGTACAGCTCTAGTGACCAAAACCTATTCTGAAAGGGACTGTTCTTGAAGGTTGTTTAGTTTCTAATCCTATTGCATTATTAGAGAAGACCTGGAAATCATAAAAACAAGAAAACTGCAGATGAAGAAAACCATATCATCATTCCCATCCCCCCCAACCCTCTTAGTATTTATATGCTGAATTAGATTTTTTCAAGTACTGTATTCAGACTAGTTTTAGAAGTCTGAAGTTTTCGATTTTATAGTAGTTTTTTTGGCAAACTAGTAGTAGAAAGTAGTTCTTTCACATTCTAATAAATGTCGCCATCAGGATTGTTTAGAGTCATTTGAAATGTCCTTTTTTTCCTATCAGCTAAAGCTGGGGACTCTACAGTCTTGTGCTCTTTTTCCTGTTCTGCCATTGAATTGCTGTGTGAGTCTAGGCAAGTCATTTGCTCTTTGTGCCTTAGTTTCCTTTGGGCATATCCTTCATGTGCTTTTCTTGCTACTATTCCTTGTTGAATATTCCAACTCCTTTATCCACAGCTATCTCAAAATGATGGGACTTCTGACTGTCTTTCCTACATCCAGTTTGGCTTTCCCAGTTTATTTTAACAATTTTTTTATTGCTGATTAAACTATTCCACATCTTACCCAGAAAGGAAATTAGCTTGCAGCTTATATGAATATGCATCTTATCTCTTAGATTTTTTGAGAGCACCCATCACTGCAATTTCTAGCTATTTTATCTAGTCACGTATTATAAGGCAACTAATCACTCAATTAGGTGCCAAAATAAGGAAAATGGAAGGGCAGCCTTGGAGTTAAGGCACTGACTAAGGCACTCAAGAGATCACATTTAATCCCTGGCTTGCCCACAGGCTCACTGTATGACCTCCAGCAATCACTTCTCTCTGTACCGTAGTTCCCCATCGGCAAATTCTTTTCTGTCTTTATTGTAAGATCTTCAGGGCTGTAGTTATCTTGTATTAGATGTCTTATATAGTGTCAAACACAATGGAGACCCAATCATTGTGAGGGCCTCTAGACACTGCTGGAATACAAATAATAATAAAATACACATTTGGGATCACAATAAGATTTCCAGAGAGGACTTGGATTACTACTTCATTGGTAGCTAATGTTTACTTAGCCCCTCTTCCCTTTTCTCTTCTTACCCCATTAGGGACTTTAAGGAAGATTCTTTACTTGTTGGAATCTTTTAACGTCAGGCTTCTCCTCTCCTTCTGAACATCCCTGTTCACTGCTCAGAAGGCTTCTTCTGCCATAACTCTTATACCTGCTTAAACATTCCCAGCAATTATTCATAACTCATGTGGCTTCACTAGAAAATCCCACAGCTCTAGAAAACAATCTTCAAACTGAAGAAGTAAATGGTAGGATTTCCCAGCTTTAGGTTTATCTGTCGCCTGTTGCTGATAAATAATCCATGCCCAGGACAGCTTTTCTCACTCTTAGGATATGGTTTTCAAGACTTCTTGCTCCTTTGGAATTCACTGGCTTGTGCCAAATGACGTGTAGTTCAATGAAAATATCTGATTTCTGTCTATAAAATTTTGAATATTTGTATTGTACTAGTGCTGTGGAGACCCAATCGTAGGCCAAAGACCCCATTGTGCTAGGCATTGTACAAACACATTATATATATCTACTTTGGGCCAGGAACCAAGTCTAAGACAAGAGACAACAGGGAGATAAAGACAGAAATGGGGTAGCACAAAGAAATAATGATGCAGTACTGATCAATCTGATAGACAGTGTTAACTTGCTGCCTGTGCAGTAAGTATTTTGTAGGTATAACAGCAAAGGTCACAGCTCCAGTGCAACTTGCAATACAAAATCCTAGAAACATCATCGGTTCTTGTTTTCAGTGACTCAGAGATACACAGAACGCAGCACCTGTAGTTTCTTTGTTAAACAGGACTCTCTCCCTGAAAATCCAGGTTTGTTGCTCAAATGGCAAATTAGGCCATCAACTAATGCCAGCTGTAACTGTATTTTGTGTGGTGTGTTCACTTATCTATAGGGAACTGGACAGCACATTTATTCTGTATCAACTGGCCTTTAGATGATGATGCCCTTTGGCCAGCTTTGAACCAATAACTTATAGACAAAAGGCTGCATTGATGGCATTGTGTTGAAAAAACAGAGGGTTTCAAAGCAACTGCTATGTTTGTATATGCAGAAGAGCTTAAGAAATGAGGATCAGGATAGAATCCGTATTGCCTGTGAATTGTCTCACAGTTAAAATTCACATATACAGAACATTGTTCGGAGTACAGTTTAGCAGGATGAATGCAGCAAATGAATGCTAGAACTTTTTGCCTTCCCTTGCAACTTGGGTACACTGCTGCCTCTACCAAATGTGTTAATAATAAATGAAATAGTAAAGTACAGAATTATCAGACACATAGATAAATACGATTTGTTGGGGAAGAATCAACTGCGTTTTTGTGAAGGGAAATCATGTGTCACCAACCTACTAGAATGCTTTAAGGATGTCAACAAGCATGTGGACAAGAGTGATCCAGAGGATATGGTATACTTGGATTTTCAGAAGTCTTTGACAAGGTCCCTCACCAAAGGTTCTTAAGCAAAGGAAGCAGTCAGGATTAAGGGGAAAAGTCGTCTCCTAAATCAGTAACTGGTTAAAAGATCGGAAACAAAGGGTAGAACCAAATGGTCAGTTTTCAGAAGTGAGAGAGGTAATAGTGGTGTCCCCCAGGGACCTGTGTTGGGACCAGTACTGTTTAATATATTCATAAATAATCTGGAAAAAGAGGCAAACTCTGAGGTGGCAAAATTTGCAGATGATACAAAACTACTCAAATTAGTTAAGTCCAAAGCAGACGGAGAAGAGTTACAAAGGGATCTCACAAAACTGGGTCACTGGGCAACAAAATGGCTGATGAAATTCAATGTTGATAAATTCAAAGTAATGTACATTGGAAAACAGACTCTCAATTATACATATAAAATGATGGCGTCTAAATTAGCTGTTCTCATTCAAGAAAGAGATCTTGGAGTCGTGGATAGTTTTCTGAAAACATCTATTCAATGGGTAACAGAATGTTGGGCATCATTAGGAAGGGATAGATAATATGACAGATATTATGGCCTCTTTATAAGTCCATGGTACGCCCACATCTTGAATATTGTGTGCAGATCTGGTCATCCCATCTCAAAAAAGATATACTGGAATTGGAAAAGGTATAGAAAAAGGGCAACTAAAATGATTAGGAGTTTGGAAAAGCTTCCATATGAGGAAAGATTAATGAAACTATACTTTTAAGCTTGGAAAAGAGATGACTAAGGGGGATATGATAGAAGTCTATAAAATCATGACTGGTGTGGAGAAAATAAATAAAGAAGTGTTGTTTACTCCTTCTCATAACAAAAACTAGAGGTCACCAACTATGATTAATAGGCAGCAGGCTTAAAATGAACACAAGGAAGTATTTCTTCACACAGCATGGAACTCCTTCTCAGAAGATGTTGTGATGGTCAAGACTATAATGGGGTTCAAAAAAGAACTAGATAATTTCATGGAGGATAGATCCAGCAATGACTATTAACTGGGATAGGCAAGGACTGCTGTTTGCCAGAAGCTGGAAATGGCGATGGAATGGATCACTTGATTGCCCCTTCTGTTCATTCCCTCTGAAGCACCTGGCATTGGCCACTGTCGGAAGACAGGACATGGGGCTAGATGGACCATTGATATAACCCAGTGTGGCTGTTCTTATGCAAGAGCTCCAGTTATGCTAATTAGTCAGTATTCTTGCTTCACTGATGCTACAAGTGCACTGTTTTAACTACTGCAGCTTGGATACCACATGGTTCTTCTTTTGAAACTAAACCAGATCTAAGTTTCGATCAAAATCTGCTTTGAGTTAATATAAATAGTGTAAATAAATAGAAGTTTAATGTGCTTATGTCATAGATGACTTTGGCCCAAATATTTATTTGGAAAATAGCATGTTATGCTAATGTTGATATTAAATTTCTAAGGCTTTCAACAGGGCCAAGATTTCACCCCCTAGTATAATGTAGCATTGAGTTAGAAATCTAGCGAGAGTTGCTTCCCCCATGGAATTCCTATGCCTGATATCAAATTCTGCTCTATTACACAAATATAACTGTAGAGTAACTCCACTAACACCAGTAATGTTATTCTCCACTTACACTGGTATCAGTGAGCACAATATTGGTTTACTCTGTATATTGTTTATTACATAATGGTATTGATAGCACTTAAAGAGCAGTAAATTAGGAAATCACTAAAGTTACACTGGCTTAACAATGGTGAAAGTGAAACCAGAGTAGGTCCCTATGGGCACAATTCCCCGTTACTTATACAGGACTTAGCCCACTGAAGTCAATGCAATTAAGCTAGTGTAAATGAGAGGAGAATCGGAGGCTGAGAGAGAATTTATTGTTATTTGATGAAAATTAGGCTCTTTAGAAATTCCTAAAGGTGTTGACACACAGTCATGTATTTAAATGAAAGACTGCCAAGTGAGAGAACAACTGCAAGATTTGCTCTCTATGTAAATAGCAATTATTTGCACAAAGAATTTTGTAAAGCAATATAACCTTCTGTTTCTTTCATACTTTTCCCCCATCCTAATAAACAAATATAAATGCCCTTTGGAGAAATATTTTTCTTTTCCAAATTTTCGCATAACTACATCTTTTAAAGATCAACTTCCCACGCACTAAGCAAAGATAACCAGTATCTGCAAAGCCCCTTCCAAATCGCCTTTGCAACTTCACTGAAAAATCCTGCTTCTCAGCAGCTGGCCTGGGCTTCAGAGAGTCTTCTCCATATGTATGAATACTTTTGAAAGTAATGCCTCATGGGTCATCAGACAACTAGAGAAATGGAGCTGGACGAAAAAAGATGGAGCCAATTCCGACTTACTTACAAGTCGAAACTTCAACTCAAGTAGTGGAAATTGACTTAGGGTTTGTAGTTCTACTGCATTGTAGTATCATGGAACTGATTCCGGTCTTACTTTGCTTACTCTTACTCTGATTTTGCACTGTCTGATTACCTTGATTTCAACAGGTATTCCAGATTGCCTGTGGTGTAAATGTGAGCAAAATCAGGGCCCTGTATCTCTATCCTGCTTTAAGATATACATATGATACAGTAGAAAAGGATGCTTGTAGGATGTGATAGGACCATCTCAGGAAGTTTCCAGTGAATTTGGATAAGCACCCGCAAGTTGTAGTGCTTATACAAAGCTTATCTCTTCTGTTTAGTAATCAAGTAAAAACAAGCTTTCCACAACCTTCTTCTTTCAGTTAGCTTATTATATTTCGGGGATATTTTTCTCCTTTTGTTTTAAACATTTTTATTTTGTGTAATGGTAGTGAGAGTTGTCAGATTAGCACCTCTGGAAAGGGATCTTTTATCCATATGGAGAATAGCTACTCTGCAAGCTTCTTTGTAATTCAAGTTATCTGCCACTGATACTCAACTATGATCAGTTCTGGAGGGACCTCTTCTAGAAATTTAGGAGTAGTTCAGGCTCCAGACTTCTAACCTTCCACAGTACTTTTATATTTCTTAGTCCAGTGGCATACTCAAGAGTGAAAAGGAAAGTAGTTACTTTGAGGTATAGTGCTTCCTCCCACGTAATTCTTACTAACAGTGTAACTCATTGTCTCCTCCAGAGGCTAGACAACATATACAGCTTCATGAGTCAGGCACCTCCTTTCAACCAGTTATTCAGCTTGGTTAGACATTCATATATTTAGAACCAGTGACCTTGGATTCAGTCCATGTAGATGACTGTAGCTGGGGTATTACACACTTCTCCTTATAGAAGCAATGAAATAGAGGAAAGAAATTGTCTGCAACAGTTTGTCAGCCTTCCCCCAGCTGGAACACTGTGGGTTGCTGCCTGTCTATCCAGGTGCCTTCAAGCAAGAACTGGAGGCAGGAGCTGAGGGTAAAAAAATACATTCTCAAATTAAACAGTGTCCGTGTTTAAAGAGAAACAAAAGTCTGTATTTTTTACTGTTGAGACCCTATCCATAGTTTAGAATTTTTGGTTGAGGATATAATCATGCTTTAATTGAAATACTTGGAGTATAATTTGTCACATCTAGGAAAAATTTTAATTACTTAATAAATTGCTTTGGTGTCATATTTAAATCTCATTTTCAGTAATAAATTTCTTATAAATGATTGCATTGCTTAATGTTAAAATGTAAGTACTCAAACCAAGTAATTATTTAAGTACTTAATTGCTTAATGTGAACTAGAAATAAGACTTTTGTCAAAACACCAGCTGAATGGGATTGGAGCCTGACTTTGCAGTTCTTGCACAGTCAGAATTTCCACTGCAGACAATGAGACGGGCCCTGGAAGTCAGTAGCAATGTTTAGTGTGCAAGGATAATGTACGGCCTAATTCAGATGGTTGGCTATCTAATCCAGTTACATTGTGTGCCTTCCCTAAATTATGTATTGAATCAGATCTTCTCCCATTTGAATTCAATGGCAAAATCCCAATTTTCTTCATTAGGAATAATATTGAGCTCCCAGTGTTATAATATTTGTTGAACAAATAAGGCAAAATTCATTTTGTATATATCGTCATTCAAATTAATGGATTTATATCAGGGATGCATTTGGCCCGTGGCGAATTTCAGAGCGGTTGTCGGAAAATAGACTCCAAACATGGGTTATTCCTTTCTCATAGATTAATATTCATAATCTTTTTTTAGGGTCAGAAAAGGACAATTAGATCATCAAGCCTTGATCACCTGTAAAACCATATAATTGCACCCAGTTATCCTTGATTTCAGCCCAATAACTGGTTTCAATTTGTTGATGGAGAAATAAGTGGATGCAGATGCAAAACACCGTAGGCTTTGTTTTCATCTCATTTCACCCAGTGTAATTAGTGAAATTAATGGAGTTACAACCCAGTTTAAGAGAGAAGAGAATCAGGACTACTCTTAAAGCTGCTATGATCTGTATTCTTACTGCTTATATGTCCAATATCTAGCACATGTTAATATGCTAAAGTTCTTTTCACAGAACCTGTGCAAATTAAATGTACAGTGAAACCTGCCTTAAGTGACCACCCAAGAGAAGAAACTGATTGTCTAGTGGAGATATTTAGCTAAAAGTCAAACAAATTAGATTGGGGTCCCTAGGGATATTTAAATGGTCACATACGAAAGGCAGGGTTGCTTAGTGGAGGGAGAATCTTTAGTTCAGGTTTCACTGAATTTTCACATTATGCAGTAAAACTACTTTACTAGTTATCTAACTAAATGCTTTAGATTTCATGACATCAATCAACTATTATGCAACCACTACAAAAGAGTAAAAACATATCAGTATAATACAAATTGTAGAAAGTAGGAGCCTCATTCAGTGCTGTATTATTCCAGTTTTACACCATGCAAAACAGTTGAGCTACACCAGGGTAAAACTAGAGTAGCACAGTGGTAAATCAGGCTACATAGGTATAAACAACAGATTGGATCCTATAGTTTAGTAGTGTTTCTACCATTGACCGCCTAACCAGGAAGAAGAGGTGGATCAGGCTTTTTTTAAATAACTACCAAAATCATCCAAAGCAAAGGACTTGGTGGTGATGGAGGACTTCAACTAGCCAGACATCTGTTGGGAAAATAATACAGTGGGACACATAACTCAGTAAGTGCTTTGAATGCATAGGAGACATTTTTTTTATTGCAGAAGGTGGGGTTAACTAGGGGAGAGGCTGTTCTACATTTGATTTTGACAAATAGGGAGAAACTGGTTGAGAATTTGAAAGTGGAAGCCAGCTTGGATGAAAACAGTCACGTTCTCCACAGTCTTACTGACCAAACTTCTTAGGTCAGGACCCCTTTTCAGTTCAGTGGCTGCTTCCTTTGTCCCTTCTGACGTAGTGAATTCATGAACAGAGAGAAAAAGAGGAGGAATACCTTTGGGTTTTTGTCTCCCCCCCTTCCTTTTTTGAAAAATGTTACTAATTGCTCATTGGCAGCAAAAATTATATGCAATCAGCTACTTGCCATTTTTGTAAAATAGTTTCACACTAAAATTATCTCTTTTTAAAATAAGTAATTAAGGCTCTAATCAGTTTTTCTTTCTTAGTGTTTTTTTTTTAAATAAAAAGGATTATTAGTAAGCTTAGTAATTAGTAAATCTTGCTGATGCCACAGTGATTGACATCTGTCTGTCTATGTTGCTGAGGTTTTAAAATAGCATCTATCATATCGAAATGCAGATTGATCATTTGGTTAACACGTAGCTCTACTGGATAATTTATCTTGCTATGTTATCGGAATATATGTACCTTGAAGACTTCCACTGAAGGAAGCAAAACAATATCCTGAGATTTACAAGTAACTGTGCCATCAGATTCAAAATATGACTGAGCCTCCAAAAATCATGGTAAAGAGCCTTTTTTCTGTTTTATTTTCCTGTTAACGGCAATTCATTGCCTATATATCTGCATAAAAAAAGTTTTGCTCAGTAAGTTTTACATTTGCTCTCAATCTAAAGAATTATATTTAATTAAAGTTTAGTTTGCCTTGGAATGATTTCTTAGCACTACTGTACTTGCATTGTGGTTGCACTTTCAAAAGGGACCAATGTGACCTTACATGGTATAAACAAGGTCTTTGAAGAAAAAAAGGAATATTTTCATGTTATTCCATTGCCAGATGCAGCATCTTTCATCTAGTTCTAAGTGTCTTTTCAAAAGGAACCACAGTGGTGTTTCGTAATTCATGTTATACCTTGACCTGCATCTCATGGTTTCATATTTAACTTAGCTGTGTGTCAGATGTAAGCAAACAGTGCTGCACTAAATCAGATGCAGCATAAAACTGTTCACAAAGAATGGATGATAAAAATACTTGAATAGGGGAACCACTAAATCAGAGTATAAACAGCAGTTTAAAAATGTCTTAAAGAAAGCAAAAAAGAAAAGAAATAGATAAATAAATAAACATACTTTGTTGTAGTAGTAACAAGGCTTTTCATTAATGTGACATGTTTTATGTTAGCAGCTCAAAGTGCCTATCAAATACTGGTTGATTAAACCTTACAAGGTTGTTAGTACGAGGTAAGCTACTGCATACATTGTCAGACCCATTAGATAGATGGTTAAATGGAGCTATTGAGAGGTTAAAACACCATAATTAATGGAAAGGATCTAAAAAGTATGCTTGATTTCCAGAGGCATGAAGTATCCGGGGTACCTAATTATGCACCTATAACTCTCCACTGAAACCAGTGGTGCACGTCTCAGCTTAGTGCCTATGAAAATCAGGACTACGATTTAGGTGCCCGATTAGAGATTTGGGGGCCTTATCTCCTGATCTCCCTACCAGAGCATACTCCATCAGTATGAAAACAAAATAGACCAACAGATATTTGTTTATACTGATTACATTACATAAGAGTTAAAGCAATTAAGGTTAAGGAAACTAAAGTTAGCTATGGGCTTGGATCTGGATTCAAACTTCTGCAATGTCCAAGGTTGCTTAGATTTGGGATTTTGCATCCAAAGCCAGGGGTTGGGGTCATTTCTAATTAACAGATTTGTACTCTGTTTAAGGCTGTGTGTTTTCTCTCTAGGTTTATATTAAATAAGGATGTAATTTATCCTATTAATAAATGTACTTTTTAAGCAGTGCTGCTACGGTCTATCACGTTGGTGGCCCTGTGTTGTTTTGGGGGGCAGGAGTGCTCTACAAACTAAAAAGATCTATCTGTCCCCATGACGATTGTGTGGGGACTGTAAGGCAAAGCATTTTATGGTTTTTATGACCACATTTTCACATTGTGTTGCCAGCAGCACTTTTCTATGATACAGAAGGTATTCTTCTGCAACATCCCACCCCTTAACTGCAGACCTGTGCCAGTAATAGGCACTACACAGCAAGGAGCAAATTACACGCCTCCTAAAGGTCCTAAAGGTTGAGGTTTCAGTGCTTTTTGTTTGGGAAAGCTCTTAGTATGCGCCTGATAGTCATGTGGTAGCAGAAAATAATAGCAGGCAAGGTCAACATTGTAATATATTTTACTTTACCATTAAATAATTTATAATGCCTAAGATTTCAGGCCTTAACAGCTCGTGGAGAAGGTGTCTGTGCATCTAGAAAGAAGATGTGTTTTGGTCACTTATTAGGGTAAGTCATACACTCTTCCCTTTAGTTTTTTCCATTTCGTTGCTCTTCAGGCTTGGGGATCCAGAGAGAGGGGCCACTGATATAGTACTTCATTCTGCTGGTGCTTTGGGTTCGGGATTTAACTTAGAGCTGTACAGTGTTGGACAGTAACCCTTAGAGCGTTGATGTCATCTAACCCTAATTCCTTTTAGAGAGAGAAAAATAGCTCCACTTATCACAGTAAACGGGATAAAGGTTAATGTCACACAATGATCATGTTAATAAAGTGCCTGGTGAGCTATGTGTGCTCTCCCTTCCAGTGGGGATTGCCAGAACTGTGCATGTGAAACTTGTTTTCATGGCACATTGTTGACTTGGGAAGAGGAAACTTGTTCCGCCACAGCCTCTTTTCCAAAACCTTTGAAGTTAGCTCATTGCTAGGCTAGATGGCCTATTAAACTGAATCATAGAAGAACTGGAGCTCAGATACTGAAATGAAGAGAGTGCCTTAAAATCACCCAATATAGAAATAAAATAGATGTACAATTTAAAGCTACCTATGCTTCAAACAGATGCAGTGGTGATATCTTTTAATTCTTGATGGGCATTCAGATTTACGTGTTTGCTTCAGTCCACTGTGTAATAGAAGGAATGGCCCTTAGCCATACCTCAACAGCTATTCAAATCTAAAAAGACTTTCTTCAATATCATATTGCTCCTGCATTGACAGCTTCTTTACAAGACTAATGCAAAGAACAATTAGCTCTTTTAAATTGTGTCCTCCAAGCCATCTGCTTATTGCTCATCCCTTCTCATACAGCATGGCCTCCAGGCATAAGTTTCTATCCACAAGAGCAGCTGTTTTCATATTTAAAAAAAAAATCCACTTACTGCCTTGTTCTTTTCAAGGGTCAGCCCTACATTTAAATGAATACACATCAAGTACTGCCCCACAGTTTCCGATTCAATTATTATATTTCAGCGCAGCTACAGTTTCACCAGAAGATTGGGGACCTGACCTTCCACTGGCGTAAATCAGAATAGCCATAGATTGGCTGATTTATGCAGCTGAGGTTTTATGCGTATCAGATCATGTTATTCTTCTTACATTCCAGTGCTCAGTTATGTTCCGTTACTGCATTCTGTGTAACATTTGTTGTGTTCCACTCCTGAAGTCCTGAAGTATCCGCATTTTAGCGGCTGCTGAAGTGATTCCTGCATCTAAAGGTTATGGAGTGCTTTGAGATAAAGCAGGCTGTATGAATGTCAGTTATTGTTATACCTCCCTGTTTCAAAAGCTGTTTCAGCTGCTGTTTCCAAGATACAGTTTTGCAGAAAATATACAACCTTGCCAGAGCTCATTAACTAACTGTTGTTGGGAGCTTAGAAAGGAGACCTGAAAGGAAAGCCAGGGTGCTGCAGTAATTGGTGCTGGCGATAGAATGGGTGCCATTCTCTGACCTGAGTTAGCAATGCTGAACAGTGTGGAGTTAGCACTACTGACATGATGGTGTGTCCTATCTTCCAGGGAAAGACTTAAAATCACTGCTCAAGGTATTCTACACGTGCTCCACCCTGCATGGCGCTGAGTATAGCCAGGAGTCTCCCAGCATCTTGCAGGAGCCAAATGGGAAATTACATTCTGCTAAATAGAACAAATAAAACAAATAGTAGGAGGCACTTTCAGTTCTGTACTAAACATGGTGCCATTTGGCTGCCAACTTCCATATCAAAGACAACCAACTTTCAGCAGTGGGTAAAGCACATTTATTTTGTGTGTGTGCAGTTATAAAGTTCCCATCCAGTGTTCTGGGCACCATACAAAAATATTAAAACAATGCAATTCAGGAGCTCAAAAAACCACAAATGGACACATCACCAACAACTTTACACTTCAGCGAAACAGACTACTCTCAGAACTTGTGAGAATTACAGGGAAAAACAGATATTCTATGTGACATCAAGACTCAGTGACATGTTCATCCTCTCAGACAGAACTCTGGCCCTCCCTTTGTTCCCAAAGAAAGCTATTTCTTGCAGCATGTTCTGAAGGTCAACAAATTTGGTCTCTGGTTGACCAGACAGGGCAGGAAGTGCAAAAGGCTGTATATGCTACATAAGGCCAAAGTTTTATCTTTGCAGTTATTGTGGGCCCTATTGAAATCATAGACATTATTCTGGGCTTGGAATGTGAACCATAATTCATAAAATTTTGGAGCTCTAAGGATTCAAGGTCGTTCCTGTTAATGACCAAGATTCTGACCACTTCTCCCGCATCTATACAAAGTGAGGGCACTGCCTCTGTGGATGTGGCAATCATCCACTTCCCTCATTGCCCCAGACCCCACAAAGTGTCCTGTATGGCCCTTAGGCTTCACTTTTGGGGAGAGGAAGAGCATCTGCAACAGGATGGCTAGGCATAGGACAGTGGGGGTGTGCACTGTCCCCCACCAAACCCCAGGGGGAATCCTCTGATGATTTAGTGCTACTTCAGTGCTGTACTAACTTCTGAATCAAAACCCTCCCTTTAACAGGGGCTGCTAGATCTGCTGAATCTCTGGCAACATGGCTTCACTGGAGCTGAAATGGCAGGTGGCTGGGAAGAGCCACAGAAGTAGAGAGGCAGCGTGGGGGCTTTGTGCTTCTGGCAGAACCCAATGATCCACACATCTCACTCCTGACCAGTGAGTCAATGACAGAGCTAGGATTAGACTCCAGGAACTCATTACTCTTAGCTGTATGCTCAGCCCACTAGACCACACTGCCTCTATCACCCTGTGCATGGCTATTGTGTCATTTTCATTCACTTTTAGCTTTATGTATTTGTGAACAAAACTTTGTAATATATTTTTAAAAAATTCCTCTTCACGGAGAGCTACATCGATGGCAAAGATCTATATATATATATATATATATATATATATATATATATACCCAAGGAGCATGAACTAATGGTATAATTCTAAGCATAAGAAAGCACTATATTCATTTTCTTTAAGGGTATACCCTTTTTTTTCATGCAGAACAGCTTTACTGATTCAGTTCCTTATAACCATTCAACTCTGGTTTGAGACTAAGCATGAGAAATATTTGCCCTATAAAAGAATATCTTGAGTTTGAATCCAGACTAACCTCGTCTCCTCCCAAGGATTTACGGGAAACTAAAAGAGAAACTTCGCAGTTCCCCCCACCCCTGTACTCCCTCCTGCAAGTTGTGCCATGGAAAGGCACAATATTGATCTCTGCTAGCATAATAAGATCTTTGACACACAGTCGAGCAGTTCTGATTTCATCCAGCAGAGGGCAGTGGTGGATATACAGACTAGTTAGCCTTCCCACTGTCATTGAAAGAATGCAATGGAGTGGTTAAGTTTTCTGCAGCAAGCTAATAGCACTCCTCAACTACACAAAACCCTTGTCCTCCCATAATTAATTATGAATAAGAAAAGTTGATATGTTCCTTTGTTGTTTTTAATGAATTAATCCTTCATGAAAATCTTTTCCATGACATAATAACAAAAGGACATTTGTTCACTATCCTCATTACTGCAAATTCCGAGGTGCATAAACAGCCTCTTATGGAAGGTTCTTTATCTCTTTTGTCCAGGAATGTATTTCATTGCAGAGATGACACAAGAGTAGTAATACACTCAATTGCTGCACAGGAAGATAAGAGAGTCTAGATCATTATTACAAAAACTACAAAGGAAGGAGTTTTACTTTAATGCTAATTCTTACTCTAAAATCAAAGTAACAGTCCTATTAAATGGATTTTTCCACAGACTTAAAAAATAAGTGTTACCCTACTTAATCTACTTATTTGAAACATGGCTTAGATAAATCTATTTGACTAAATGAAGAAAGTCAATCTCTGTTTGATTGCTCACCCAAGGTGTTGGAAAGGAATCCATTATGTCACAACAGTGAGTAACTCAAGACTGTGCTTGTTTGATTAATGGGCAGCACATATAATGTATATTTAATAGGGTCATGCTAACAACCCAGATATAGCCCGAAATCTTCAGCATTTCACTAAACCCGGGTTGATCTGACTCCTCTCTGAATTTGGATCTGAATTTACATTTGTCATGAGGTTTCGTAATACTTTGTGAACTGAATTGATGGTCAGTGCTCAGTGGGCAATTGTCTGCATCATCGAGGAAGACTCTGACACACCACATTTTGTTCTATTTTGTGAGATTTCTCATGACACATTTTTACTGGCATATTTATTGATATTTTTATCACATTCATTATTGAAATTTCCATTGATGGAAATCCTGGTTTTCAGTAAGAAAATGTGTTCTTTAGTAAACTCACAATGTTGATGTGCATTTTGGTAAAAAATATGGCAAAAATCATGCAAAGTTGAAAACGGTTACATCTCAAATCCTGTAAAAAGTTTTATAAAATAATTTCCGCATTTTCAATCATCTCATCCATTATCCTTCAATATGGTTGTCAAGCCATCTGGAGTCGCTCAGGCATGTGCATACCAATCTTCAGGGCAGACTGTGAAGAAACAAAACCCAAACAGGCTGAGAGTTCTGTCCCTATATATCACAAAACAAGCATCAAATGTGAATTCCTCCAGTGCTATAACAGCCTTGAAATGGACTCACAGACAGTCCTCTGGGGTACGCTGGTTTATCTTGCCGCTTAGGTAGGACTACCTTTGTGGTGGCCCCTTACACCAAAAATCACAACAATATCCAGATCACTCCCAGTCCCAATAGGTCAATTGCATCTCAGATCTCAAACCAAAGGCAAGACTTGTAGCCAAATGTGTAATAAACTAACTAAAGATTTATTAACTAAGGAAAAGAAATTAGAGCATTATTTACAAAGTTAAAGCAGGTAAGCATACCCACACACGAGTCAGTCTTAAGTTTCAAAAGATGATAGCAGCTGCTGTAATATGCAAGCTCTATATGGTCTTAATCCCTAACCCAAGTGTGACAGGGTCAGGCCGGACGGCTATGAGAGAGTGTTGGAAGGCGTGTATGTTAGCCCCAGGCTCAGCAAAGCCCTATTCCCTGGGTAATTCAGCTGGGGCTGATTAGGCAATTAGGCCACCTGGGGCTGTTTAACTAATTAGGCCACCTGGGGCAGTTTAGGCAATTAGAACACCTGGGGCCAATTAAGGAGCCCCGCCCCAAACACTTAAAAGCCTGCAGGGGCAGGCAGGCAGTGTGGGTTGTGGAGTTTGGAGAGAGGAGGTGTGGAGGATGGAGGTTGGAGTTAGTTATAGTTTGGAGTCACAGTTACAGTTTACAGCTTTGGAGGTTTTCAGCTCGAAAGCCTGCAGTTGGAGTTGGCGGCTTGGAGCTGGCAGGCTGCAGCCTGTGGCCTGCAGCCTACAGAGGCTTGCAGCTTCCACGGTTGCTACCGCAGCCCCGAAGGGCAGAATACCTGGCTGGGGAAGCAGGGAGCGGACCATGGACTACCCCGAAGGGAAGGTAGCAGTACACAGGGGCAGAGCGGGTCCCAGCCCCTCCCTTGACCCTTCCCCAGCTGCACCACCGGCCAGGCTGGGAGAGCGCGAGACCCACGAGGGCGGAATATCTCTTCCCCCACCCCCCAACCTTGTCACACAAGCTAAACAACTGGGGATCCCTTGCTTATGCTTAGAAGCCTTCACCCCTCAGAGCTGAAGTAGCATAGAGAACAATTTCTTGTTAGGGAGTTTTATTCCCTTTCCCCAGAGGTCAAGCTGATGGGATTATTACTCATGCACATCTCCTCTTCATGGTTTTGGGGGAGCAATCAACAAAGTTTTTTGTCCACTGATTTGGCCAGTGGTTCATTTGGTGTCTATGGACCTTCCTTTGCTGGGCAGGAGATGACGGCTCCTGTGGTAAGCTAGTATTTCACACTTGTTAATTCTTCTCTCCTGGTTGTGGAGGTTTACAGTTTCAGAGCAAATACTTTCAGAGTCACAGAAATATATGGGATACAATATTGCAAGTGAGCTTAATGCATGCAGCAATTTTCAAGAATTTCATAGAGACTAAACACATTTTTATAACTCTAATACTTATTTTAACAATACTAACACACAGGTGAGCTAGACTGGTTTCCAGCTATGCATTTGTCAGTGTTCAGTAAGGCCTAGAGGCCTGGGCATAAGTTGGCACCTGGTCTGCCAGAATCACAGTGCTCAATTAGCCATGTAGAATATAGGTTGGGGTAAGTTTCTACCACCTTGTACCAGAACTAAAAGGAAGTAGAAAGTGTACTAAGTTAATGGCACCTGTCTCAAATTGCAAGAAATGTGGCATTGTCTATGCCACAAAAAACTATGCAAAGTTTCATTGAAGCTCTGTGGAAAACCTGCAAATCTGTCAAGGAATGAGCAATCTTCATCTCTGGAGTCTAGGGATGGAAATTTCCCACTTGTGGATTATTTTTTTTTTTAGTAGTAAGTACTGTAAATAATGACACAAAAGACTTTTCTGATCCAGAGCATTTTTCAGGTCTGACCACATTTCTCCTCACTTATTCAGAATGCCCCAGTCAGTGCTGACGTTTACATTTAGGTTGAAGGGCTTTCTTTGCTGCTCTTAAATGCTCTTAATTATTGATAATTTTAAAGTGCTTAATTCTACAGCAACCGGAAAGTCTTCTGTGAAGATAGAGTGTGTGTGTGTGTATATGTATATTCAGATGTTGCTAAGTCTGTCTATTGAAAATACCACGAAAATCTTGTTAGACTACTCTTAAAGGCAAACATGAAAAAAGCAAAATAGAGAATGAAAAAATTCTCTTCCAATAATATAAAAAGGATTGAGGTACTGTACAGTAACCAGGCAATAGCAAAGATAGAAGAGCAAAGCCCTATACAAGTTCTGCTTTCCATAGTGTCTAGGTGTTGCTATAGGATTTATATTACAGAAGCACATAGCTATGTCCATTAAGATGAGGCACCATTGTAGTAGGTGCTGCGTATATACCTATTGAGAGACAGCCTTTTTCTGAAAAATTTACAGTCTAAATAGACAAGACAGACCAAAGGATTGCGGTGGTAGGGAACTGAGGCACAAAGGGACTAAATAATTTATCCAAGGTTATATAGAGTCAGCAACTGAACCCAGATTGGCTATATCCCAGTCTTAACCACAAGACCATCCTTCCATTCTATTGTACTGAATGAAACCTACTTGTTTGTAAGGAGCAGTGCTTGTTGTAACTCCCCAAAGGTATTTCAGCTCCTAACTTCCACTGAAATCAGAAGCTCTGGACCTAAACGCCACTGTGGCTCTGGGCCATGGAGACTTGCCACGAACGTCTCACATTTCCAGTGACTTAAATACATCAGTATTGACAGATGTGTTGCCTTTTAGACCATGCTGCACTTCATCTGCATTGATCAAACTAATCTAGAGTAAATGAATGTAAGGTACTATGGATCGCTTCTTCAAGGATAGATCCATGTGTCAAGATTCAATCTGGCAAAATGACATTAGAGGCAGACGTTGAACATCCTGAAAGCATAATTTCTCTTATCCTTATTTTCCAAGCTGGAGTCCTTAGGCTTCTTAGAATTGTCAGGTATGGAGGTCTTTTTAAACACCCAGGCCACTTCTAGAGGGAGGGACATACCATTGACCGATATCCTTAATTTAGCCACAGAACAGGTGACAGTTATCACTTCATAACCAAATACAGTAGGTGTTATAGCTTTGGAATGTATCTGTCACCTTCTGTTACAGGTCAGGCAGATATGGTTCTGCAGGTGGGGCTGATGCGCTGGACGTGACTGCAGTTTTTGATGTGGTTGGCATTTTGTGTCATTTTCATTTTTAAACAGCTGTTATTTATCCCTCATGTTCAGTTAGCATGATAGTTATAGTTTCCCAGTGTGCTGTCTCACTATTATATTTTTGTCAAGCACATTTTTTTAAAAAAATACTCTCATTCCCCCAAGCTTTGTGTTCTCTTTCCATCAGCCAGCTCAGATCAATTGCTTTGGTATTTATAGATCAGTCAGTATCAACTGCATCCTCATTTGCAATACAGTTTTTGACTGTTTTCTCTTGGCATGTAATATCCAGGTGTGACCTAAGATGTCTCATCTGGCCTAGGTAACAAGTCCATATCACAGTTCCACATAATAGTGGGGAAAGCACTACTGCACGGTCTTTATGCAAAGACAAATGCCATGTTACTTTCACATACTACTTCAAACATCAGCAAAACCTTGAACAAAGGTGTGTGTGTGGAGGGTGGGGAGAAGGGTTATATGTGACTTTTACATTTGTAGAAGAGCACTGTTAATGAGGACACTTCCAAGATACGTAAGTCATATTGTGCTCTTTACATTGTATCATTGACCCCAATGTTTGGTTCAGTAAACTGTTTATTTGGTGTGATCGGTAAGTAATATTGGTCTCTGCAATGCTGATTGTGAAGCCAGAGTTCACATCAGCTGCTGCAGAATGAGAGGTAATTATCTACAGGTCTTGCTCTGAGTGGGCTACAAGTGCACAATGTGTACATCTCTAACAAGAGCCTTTGACACCTTTGTTGATGTAAGCAAATAAGCAAGACAGCTCAGAGACCGGGTGAAGGAGGAAAGGGGCAATGGTTGTTGGAGAAAGCTCATATGAGTTCTTTTCAATCATCTTGAAAAAGTCAGCAAGAATTTGAGTGGTGGAGGAGCAGTTATAAAGAGAGGGGTTGAAGATGGCAAATATTCCTCAGGATTAATTCTGGAGAAGTTAATGCCACCAGCTTCCATTATATAGCTCCATATTAGTCTTCCTCCTATAACTTTGGTTTGGAGAATTGCTCTGGTCTCAGAATTGCCTAAGGCTGAAAGAAAATGTTTCTGCAAAGATTGAACTAATCCTGATCTCATGGATTCCAGTCAGAGATGTGGGCATCTCCTTGATGTCATTGGGATTTTTTTGGGGTGTTGTTTTTTTTTGCCATCAATTTAAGAAGGAACAAGATTAAGCACAATGTTCAATATTTTCTAAAGTGGTCTCTAATTTCAATATTTGGATGCTCAATCTGAGACACCTGGGGCCTAAAATTCAGAGATACTGAACACCCATAATTCCAGTTGAAGTTAAAGGGAGCTGCAGATGCTCAGAATCTTGGAAAAAATCAAGTCCTAGATGTCTGAAGCTGGGTGCCCCCCAAAAAATCAAGGTTCCTTGAGTTAGCAAGCACTTATTAAAATGTTACCCTAAATGTTTGTGAATATGTTGCTCTCTGCTGGCTGGTTAAAACTTAGAAAGAATATAAAAGCATTTCCATAGCTGACAGCTAAGAGAGATTGTTCTTTAGCTTAATAGGTGCTCTGCCTTTCTTTATTCTTGAGAAGAAGAATGTGTTTGTTCATTGTGTTAGCAATGTAAGATTATTCATTTCCTTGCTTTTAAGTGTATGGGTTTTGTAAATGATGTGAGAGTGACAACAGTGTAGTTTCCTTAGCAACCTTAACTTGGTTTTTGAAACAATGTTTTTTGTGTTTGGAATAAGCATTGATTTGCACAGTCTTGCAGAAGAAAAATGTCTTCAGGGAAACATTGGCAGTGGTAAAAATTGTAATTCAGACCTCTATCACTTACTCATCTCAGCGTGGTGTGAACAATAAAGACCCCAAACCTGAAGCAAAATTCAGGTGAACCTGTCAATTTTTTAGATAGTTTTGCCTGATGTAATGCAAAATCAACCTTTTCCAATCATTTCATACCTTCACATACATTGGTCCAGGACTCTTTGAAATTTGGCCCAAGTTATCAGGAAGATTTGAAATTGGCTTGAGTTTCAGAACCTACTGAAACACATAGCCAAACAAATTTTGCCAGGCTTTGATTTTTTCATTATGAAAGTTTAGCACAGCTAATACCTTGACATCCCTTAAAAGGAAAGATAAGTTGCTAATTAATCTATCCTGTTCCCACTAAACTCAACTGAGCTCAGTAATATGGGATCAGGCCATAAATTAATGCTTTAACTTTTAGATTTTAAAATGTTGCATAAAAAGAGTAGATGCAAACGAATAGTAGGCACATTTTGCAAAATGGAGCCTCAGAATTCATAATGGACAGGATGGATGGCTGTAACGCTTTTTAATGGAATTACAGTTATATATTAACTCCTCAGCTATCTGGTATATAATTTGGAATAAAGGAAGTCATGACCATATGTTAATATAATTCCACTTGTCCATGGGAGTCATCTGTGCTGAAGTCATTCCATTATCTCTTTTTCTCTTTACCACTAGTCCTGACCCTAGGAAAGATGAAACTCTGTGTTAAGGAGCGTAATTCTTAGCTTGTCATTTGATGAGTGGCATTAATTCCAGTGCATATAGTATCTGCCTTGAACACAATACTACACAACTTTTTTACAAAAAAATTACAAAAGCTGTAGAGAGCTCTAAGAGCTATATATAATAGTAGAAGAAAAGAGAAATTGTGGTATTGGCAAAGGAGCTCAGATCTGAAATGAAATGGAGAATTTGTAAAGATGTTAGCTAAAGGAAGGTGGCTGCAGATCTCATGATTTATCAGGTGTGATAAACTCAGGCCGGATACCTACAAAAGGGTGTGCCTGTTTGAGGACCAGGAGCGGGGGGATGGGTGCAAGCCTACCCACCGTGAAAGGCCCCTCCCTCAGCCTAAGGGAGGAGCCACTGGACCTGGGACTCAAGAGATTATGGGGGACAAAAAATGAAAAAACAGGAATGGGTGTGGGGGTCACAGGTTTAAACAAAGGGAACCAGAATGGGACACCAAGCAGAGAACCCTGGACAGCACCCACTGCTCCCGGTAGGGAGCCAGCGGACGCTGCCCAGAGGAACTCTGCCCAGATACGTAAACAGACAGAGGAACGGAAATAGGCCCCAGAGTCGCAGAGCATCCCCCTAGCCAACCTCCTCTCCCTGGTGCTCTAGATGGCCACTTTGGCCAGGGTTAGGAGGAGGTTGACAAGGAGGTCTTGCAAGTTCATGGGCCGCTGGATGGGGTATGTATGAATAAACAGGTGAGGGTAAAAGTGCAGCCAGAACCGCAACAGGAGGTTCTAGAGGAGCCGGAACGGGCTGCAGCCTGGTGCACTCCAGGTAGGCGTGCGCCCAGTCTCCCTTGCACAGCAAAAGGGGCAGGTGTTGGGGTGAGAGGTGAACTGTGCCAGGTACACGCCCGTGCTCATGGCTCCATGAAGGAGCCACCAGCTGATGTTGCCAGCAGGCCGCAGAGTGAGGGTGGAATAGAGGCTGGCCCACCGGGGTTCCTCGCCCTCCACAGGTGGCATTAGATCCTGCCATTTGGTGTCTGAGGTGAGGAAATGAATTGTGTGGAGCACGAGTGTGTACAGGTGGTTCCTGGGCATGGTTCAAAAAGAGACCGGCCGCTGGTCGCACAACCGGCTTGGTGCGTGGGGAGGGAGAAGCTAGGGGGGCTTGTGGGGCCGGGGCCAGATGGTGAGCACTGGAGGGCCAGGGCTGGGGGGGTGGGGAGCACGCTCTCGTAAGACTCACTCAAGGTAAGCCTGAGCAGTGAGGGAAAAGGCTGCCCTCACCTCCTGGAGTACATGTCGGGGAGTGGGGGGTTCGATGGGTGGAGAGCCCCATGCACCAAGCTAGTGCCTGGGGATCCACCCAGTCCCCCGGGCATAATCCAGGATATCTCTGATCCAGGTGACTCCTGTCAGAACCAACCTCCATTGCACCGAGGGGGTCTCTGCCGCCTGCACACGCAGCTGGGGGTTCTGTAGTGAGGGCTCCGCGAGGAGCTCCTCCCCCTCGGTGACCACAAGGGGACTGGAAGCTGGCCTCAGCCTCCAGGTCCGGAGGAGGTCCTGGTAGAAGACCGGCAGCTCGGAGAGATCTTGCGGAAGACCTCTCGGGTGGAGAAAAAGGAGCTGCTGGTCGTATCGGAGCTCTCGGAGGTGGCGGAGGAAGGCGTGCACCAAGTGGCTCCATGCCAGACTACCTGCACCATAGAGAAGTCTCTGCAGGGCCTGGAGGCGGAAGGTGTGGACCTGGATGTGGATACAGCACAGGCCCTGCCCTCCTTCCTCACAGGGAGACTCAGAATCCCTATAGAGACCCAGTGCAGTCCTGGCCAAAAGAACTCCAGAACTGTTTTCTGAAGGTAGGCCATGAAGCTCGGGGTCAGGACCAGGGTGTTGAGCTGGTGCTAGAGCATGGACAGGACCAGCTGGTTGAACACCAGCGCCCTCCCTCAAAGGGAGAAGCACCAGAGCAGTCCTGTCCATTTCCACAGCTGCCCAGACACTTAGTCCTGTAAGTCTTGCCAGTTCTCTGCTGGGGAGGGATGGGTGACGGAAAGGTAAATGCCCAGGTAGGGTAGTGGACCGCATTCCACCGAATGGCTTAAAGCGCGGGTGGGAGAGAATTCGTGGACTCTCTCCAACTTGTCCACATCCTTTTTGTAGTGGGGAGCCCAAAACTGGACACAATACTCCAAATGCGACCTCACCAATGTCGAATTGAGGGGAATAATCACTTCCCTCAATCTGCTGGCATTGCTCTTATTCATTTAGCCCAATATGCCTTTAGCCTTCTTGGCAACCAGGGCACACTGCTGACTCATTAACATCTTCTTATCCACTGTAACCCCCAGATCCTTTTGTGCAGAGCTTCTGCCTAGCTCAGTGGTCCCCAGTTTGTAGCTGTGCATGGGATTCTTCCATCCTAAGTGGAGAATGCACTTGTCCTTGTTGAACCTCATCAGATTTCTTTTGGTCCAATCCTCCAATTTGTCTAAGTCACTCTGTATTCTATCCCTATCTTCTGAGGTATGTACCACTCCCCCAGCTTAGTGTCATCTGCAAACTTGCTGAGGGTTCAATCTACCCCATTCTCCAGATCATTAATGAAGATGTTGAACAAAACCGGCCCTAGGACCAACCCCTGGGGCACTCCACTTGTGACCGGCTGCCAGCTAGACATGGAGCCATTGAGCACTACTCGTTGAGCTCTTTGCTCTAGCCAGTTCTCTATTCACTTTATAGTCTATTCATGCAACCCATACTTTTTTAACTTGCTGACAAGAATGCTGTGGGAGACCGTATCAAAAGCTTTGCTAAAGTCAAGGTATATCATGTCCACCGCTTTCCCCACATCCACAGAATTAGTCACCTCTTCATAGAAAGCAATCAGGTTGGTCAGGCATGACTTGCCCTTGGTGAATGCATGTTGACTGCTCCTGATCACCTTCCTCTCTTTTAAATGCCTTAAAATGGATTCCTTGAGGACCTGCTCCATGAATTTTCCAGGGATTGAGGTGAGGCTGACTGACCTATAGTTCCCTTGATCCTCTTCCTTCCCTTTCTGGAAGATGGGCACTATATTTGCTTTTTTCCAGGCATCAGGGACCTCCCCCAGTTGCCATGAGCTTTCAAAGAAAATAGCCAATGGCTCTGAAATCACATCAGCTAACTCCCTCAGCACCCTCCGATGCATTGCATCTGGCTCCATGGACTTGTGTATGTCCAATCTTTCTAAATAGTCTTGGACCTGTTCCTTCAGCACTGTGGGATGTTCACCTCCTCCCCATTCTGTGTGTCCTGTGCAGTAGTCTGGGAGCTGACCTTGTCTGTGAAGACAGAGGCAAAAAAGGCATTGACTACCTCAGCTTTTTCCACATCCTCTGTCACTAGGTTGCCTCCCCCATTCTGTAAGGGGCCCACACTTTCCTTAATCTTCCTCTTGTTGCTAACATACCTGTAGAAACCTTTCTTGTTCCCCTTCACATCCATTGCTAGCTGCAACTCCAATTGCGCTTTGGCCTACCTGATTTCATTTGTGCATGTTCGAGCAGTATTTTTATAATCCTCCCTAGTCATCTGACCAAGCTTCCACTTCTTGTAAGCTTGTGTTTTGTGTTTAAGCTCACCAGTGACTACTTTGTTTAGCCAAGCTGGTCGCCTACCACACTTGCTATTCTTTCTGCACATCGTGATGGTTTGTTCCTGTGCCCTCAATAAGGTTTCTTTAAAATACAGCCAGCCTTCTTGGATTCCTTTCCCCCTCATATTAGCCTCTCAGAGGATCCTGCCCATCAGCTCCCTGAGGGAGTCAGTCTTTTTTTCTGAAGTCTATGGTCCATATCCTGCTGTTCTCCTTTCTTCCTTTTGTCAGAATCCTGAACTTGACCATCTCATGGTCACTGCTGCCTAGGTTGTCACCCACTTCAACTTCCCCCACCAAATCTTCCCAGTTTGTGAGCAGCTGGTCAAGAGCAGCACGGCCACTAGTTGGTTGCTCCAGCACTTGCACCAGGAAGTTATCCATGACACAGTCCAAAAACTTCCTGGATTGTTTGTGCTCTACTGTATTGCTTTTCCAGCAGATGTCAGGGTGATTGAAGTCTCCCATGAGAATCAGGTCCTGTGAACTGGAAACTTTCCCTAGTTGACAAAAGAAAACCTCATCCTCCTGGTCTGGTGGTCTATAACAAACACCCACCACAACATCACCCTTATTGTTCTTGTTTCTAAGCTTAACCCAGAGACTCTCAACTGGCATATCTCCAGTTTCACACTAGAGCTCAGAGCAATCATAGTGCTTTCTTACATACAGTGCAACTCCTCCACCCTTTTGCCCCTGCCTGTCCTTCCTGAACAGCTTATATCATCCATGACAGTGTTCCAGTCATGTGAGTTATTCCACCAAGTCTCAGTTATTCCAATCATGTCATAGTTTCTTGACTGCCAGGACTTCCAATTCCTCCTGCTTGTTTCCCAGGCTTCTTGTGTTTGTGTACAGGCACTTGAGATAACTAGCCGATTGCCCTACTTTCTTAGTACAAATCAGGAGGTCTCCTCTATTGCACCCTCCTCTTTCTGCTTCCTTGTGGTGTCCCACTTCCACACTTACCTTCGGGCTTAAGTCTCCATCCCCCATCGAACCTAGTTTAAAGCCCTCCTCACTAGGTTATCCAGCCTGTCTGTGAAGATACTCTTCCCTCTCTTTGTTAAGTGAATCCCATCTCTTCCTAGTAATCCTTCTTCCTGGAACAACAGCCCATGATCGAAGAATCCAAAGCCCTCTCTCTGACACCACCTGCGTGACCACGTGTTTAATTCCACAATGTGACGGTCCCTACCTGGGCCTTTTTCTTCAACCAGGAGGATGGACGAGAACACCACTTGTGCCTCAAACTCCTTTATCCTTTTTCCCAGAGCCACATAGTCCACAGTGATCTGCTCAAGGTCGTTCTTTGCAGTGTTCTTGGTACCCACTGGAGAAGTAGGAAGGGGTAGCGGTGTGATGAGTCTCGGCAGTCTCTCTGTCACATCCTGAATCCTAGCTCCAGGCAAGCAGCACACTTCTCTAGTTTCCTGGTCTGGACAGCAGATGGATGATTCCATCCCCCTTAGGAGGGAGTCCTCAACCACCATCACTCTTCTCTTCTTCTTGGGGGTGGTGGTTGTGGAACCCCCATCCCTAGGAAAAGGCATCCCTTGCCCTTTGAACAACAGGGTCTCCTTCTGATCCATTCCCTCAGATGAGTGTTGTAAATCATTTGCCACCATAGTACCTGTGCAGAGAGCCTGGAAACAATTGCGTACCTCTATCTGCATGGTGGGCATATGGGTTCTCATTCTTTGGGACGTCACATCCTGCCAATTTTCTTCCCGGTTCTTCTGTTTCCCCTCCACTGCCTTCTCTGAATTTTCCTCACACTGTGCCTGTAGTAACAAATCATGTCTTCGATTGAGAAAAAACTCATTTTCTTTAATGCAACTCAGGGTTGATATTTGGGTCTCCAGTTCTTTCACCTTCTCTTCCAATATGGAAACCAGCCTGCACTTCATACAGATGAAGTCGGCTCTATCCTGTGGGAGGAAGACAAACATAGCACATCCAGTGCAGGTGACGACAGCAGATCCCTCACTCTCCATATCTTCCCTCTGAGAGGCTCCTGAGATGCTGTATTTATTGCTCAGCTAAGTCTGAAAGGCAAAAACCCTCTGTGGGCTCTCCCCCAAGGTGAACTCCCAGGCTAACTCCACCTGTTTGCCTCTCCTCTGGTCGCAGCTCACTCAGTTCGCAGCTGGCTGATTCTTATAAGGCTGCTGCCTCAAAGCAGTTACCCCAGCTCAGCGCCTCCCTCTGCAATCAACCACTCAAGGCCTACCTGGAACAAAGCACTCCCAATTCACACTTTTCAATTAATCAATCAAGCAATCACCCACACGGTCAACTGACACAGTCCCTGTAACTGCACCAGTTACAATCACACGCACAGTCAGCTGTAACTTGCACCAGTCAAAGATGATGGCGCTAGGCTGTTCTCAGTGGTGGCAGATGACAGAACACGGAACAATGGTCTCAAGTTGCAGTGGGGGAGGTCTAGGTTGGATATTAGGAAAAACTTTTTCACTAGGAGGGTGGTGAAGCACTGGAATGGGTTACCTAGGGAGGTGGTGGAATCTCCATCTTTAGAGGTTTTTAAGGCCCAGCTTCAAAAAGCACTGGCTGGGATGATTTAGTTGCAGTTGGTCCCGCTTTCAGTAGGGGGTTGGAGTAGATGACCTCTTAAGGTCTTTTCCAACCTTAATCTTCTATGATTCTTCTTCACTTACTGGTTTGAATTAGAGTAAATGGTGGATTCTCTGAAACTTTAAATCTTTAAATCATGATTGAGGACTTCAGTAACTCAGCCAGAGGTTATGTGCCTTTACAGAAATAGTTGGGTGAAATTCTGTGGTCTGTCATATGCAAGAGGTCAGACTAGATGATCATGATGGTCCCTTCTGCTCTTAAAGTCTATGAATGCATCAGTCTTCATGGACAGTATGTCACATATCACTTGGAGCCATCCTCAACTTCATGCATTTTGGGACACTATTGTCTATGCTATAAATGATATTTTGTAGGAAAATGTTGCCCTAGTGTAATACTCATGCATTGGAATGTAAAATGGACTTTTCTGTATAAGTGGATGGAATTCTATGACTATAGTTTACTGTGCACTGTCCCTTTATGATTTAGAACTGTGCTAGAGCAGTTAAAGATACATCGATCTTGTGACCAGGTAGGGTCAGCAGAGTCTAGTGCTCCTGGAAGATTCCCCCAGGAGTGGGCTTTGTGCAAACTGTATGTGTATTTGCTGGACTCTGACAATAAAATCCTCCAGTGCTAAAGTGCACTCTGGCCTGGGAATGTAACCCTAGCTCCTTTTAAGGGTCTTTGGAACCTCGTCTATTTCTACCATCGCAGCTATAAGACTACATGCGGATAAATGCAGCATTGGAGTGTGGAAGGAGAATCTCCAATATCTGAGCAATGGCTACCAGAAACAATTTGCTATCAAGTGCAGGGCAAAATGGTCACACCATGAGAAAACTGAGACTACTTTTTATGTTTTTATCTATTCTAGTAGGAATGGAATGGTGTCCGTATACTGCGAGGTATATGGAGACTGACTCTGCATTGACCCAATAGAAAGTTATACACTGGCCTTGTTTGGGAACATCACCACTTGGACTTCTCACCTGTGTCTTCAAAGTCTGATAGCTTGCCAGGCATTACTCTCTAAGCAATCATCTGGTCTTGTTGTTCTTGTTATCTGAATCTTGTCCTTCTTGTCATTTTCCCATTTCTATTGTATCCATTTTTTACATCTTTATTTAGGCCCCGATTCTGCAATCTGACCCACGTTGGTGCACCCGTGCAGAGACCCACTGAAGTTATCTGGGTCCCCGGCAAGCACAGGGTTCTATCCATGCAGATCACATTGCAGGATAGAAGCCTGAGGGCCTGATTCTCATTTACACTAAGCTCTCTTTACATCACCCTGACAGTATAAAATGGCCTTAAATTGGACATAATCTGCATTTTTATCCATTTTAAGGCCCCACTACAATGCCGGGTGTAAATGACTAATCAAGGTACAAGGCCATCATGCAATGTTTGACAATTCTATAACTGCCTAATACTGGGGAGACTTCTATTTTACATATATTATTTCTATGAGCTGTTTAATTCCAGAATGGTGGAAAGGAGCCCTAGTGTAATGAGAATCAGATTCTTCAACTATAAGAATTTCAAGGCATGGATTCCATGTTCTGTTTTGTAAGCTTGTGAAGTTGCCAGCACATTTCTGAGACCTGTAAAATAGATAACAATAAATTATCTTAGAGTGCACTAGAACTTTGTATTGAATCCTAAATTATCTTGAGTATTTCTTCATAATTCACTGTTTATTGTGTGTGTTTTGTGTTTTCTCTGACATGCGGGACTGATTAATTGTTTCTTACAAAATACAGTACAATCATGTACATGGTAGAGAATATATTTGTACTGTTGCTTACCTGTTGTTAGTACTCTTTTTCTCACAGTTTTTCTACAGGGGAAAAGAATTAAAGCTTGATGATAAAATCAGTGTTTCTTAGTTCTTTGGGCAAATCAGAGTCACTGGCTTAGAGAGAGAAACAAAGAAGGTCTAAGGCAATTAAGAAAATTACAGCTTTGAATGTGTATGTGCTCAGAGATTGAGGAGAGAGGTAATATATTTGTTGTCAAGGCTTTATAGCACTTCAAAGTCATTGTTGCATTCTCTAATCATATATAATAAACAGGTAGTAGAATAACCCAGCATGGGGCTTGAGATTTTTGAGTCCTAGCACTGTACAGTAATGTTTATAAAGAGACTTTCTAGTAATGGAAAAGGCAATTAAGAAAGGCATCAATGAAGCTGGAGTTTTTAGCATATGGTTAAAACACAGGGAATTGAGGAGGGGGAAGTAAAACCACTACGGGGCTGTTTAACGTGGTTCTTAAATGATTAAAAATTAATGTTTTGTTCCCTTTTTCAAATTGTGTTTTACGTACTAGAGAAAGATGGCATAAGCTCTTAAAGCCTGATTCTCTATTGCCATTCATCTGGTGCAGTCACTTACACCCGTGTTGAATGCTACCACGTCCGTGACTGGAGAAATCTGAACTGATGGCATTTTACACTCTCTTTGCACAAATGTAAATGACGAATCTAGAGGCAAGGTCATGATGAGCAACATGCAATGTTTGACAATTCTGAAACTGCTTGTCCGTTACAAAGGGGACTTCTCTACATAGGTTGTTTCTATCAGCTATTTAACTAATGTCAGTGATATCACTTCATTATGCTGTCTGTGAGGAAATTATTAAAGCTAACCTACTGGCCATTGCTGTTTCCAGGCTCAAGCATATCAAGTATGAAACCATTTGGGAAAGAGTTGTTATGGCATGTTTGATGGAGCTGACACCATACCTAGAGACTAACCCTTGACTGTGTTGTTCCAGTTTGACAGCAATGGAAATCCATTGATTTCAGTGGAGTTGGTCCATGTGTAAAACCTGATTTTCTTCTCACTTCCACTGCAACTAAAGAAGGGTGGTCCAGTGATTAGGACACTAACCTAAGATTTATGAGACCTACATTCAATTCCTCACTCTACCACAGACTTCCTGTGTGACCTTGAACAAATTGTTTGGTCTTCCTATACCTCAGTTCCCCCTTTGAAAAATGGAGGTAATGACATGTCCCTATCTCACAAGGGCATTATGAGGATTAAAACCCTGAAGAATGTGAGGTGATTAAATGTTATAAAATCATAGAATATTAGAGTTGGAAGGGACCTCAGGAGGTCATCTAGTCCAATCCCCTCCTCAAAGCAGGACTAACCTCAGCTAAATCATCCCAGCCAGGGCTTTGTCAAGCCCCAGCTTAAAAACCTCTAAAGATAGTTACCTCCCTTGGTAGCCCATTCCAGTACTTCACCACCCTCCTAGTGAAGAACTCTTTCCTAAGAGCCAATCTAGATCTCCCCCACTACAACTTGAGACAACTGCTCCTTGTTCTGTCCTCTACTACCATTGAGAACAGCCTAGCTCCATCCTCCCTGGAACCCCCTTTCAGGTAGTTAAAGGCTGCTATCAAATCCCCCCCTCATTCTTCTCTTTTGCAAACTAAACAAACCTAGTTCCCTCTGTCTCTCCTCATAAGTCTTGTGCTCCAGCCCCCTAATCATTTTTGTTGGCCTCCGCTGGACTCTCTCCAACTTGTCCACATCCTTTTTCTAGTGGGGGTCCCAAAACTGGACACACTACTCCAAATGCAGCTTCACCAATGCTGAATAGAGGGGAATAATCACTTCCCTCAATCTGCTGGCAATGCTCCTACTAGTGCAGCCCAATATGCTATTAGCCTTCTTGGCAACCAGGGCACACTGCTGACTCATATCCAGCTTGTTATACACTGGAACCCCTAGGTCCTTTCCTGCAGAACTGCTGTCTAGCCAGACAGTCCCCAGTCTGTAGCTGTGCATGGGGTTCTTCCATCCTAAGTGGAGGACTCATAGACTCATAGACTCATAGGTCAGAAGGGACCAATATGATCATCTAGTCTGACCTCCTGCACAAGGCAGGCCACAAAACCCTACCCATACAGTGTATATGGGAAGTTTGCACTGGTGCTTCTTGTGGGCTACCTCTTCTATGAATAACAAAGGACTTCACTATCCGTAGATGATAATACAGCAACTTCCATGACAGTAAGGGTAATCAATTGTTGGAAAAGTTTACCAAAGAATGGGGAGGAGTCTCGCTCATTGGCAATTTTATATCCAGATTAGATGTGTTTTGCTTTTTTTGTTTTTGTTTTTTTTTTGTTTTTTTGTTTAAAGATTTGCTCTAGTTCTGGCAGGAATTATTTTGGGAGGAGTTCTATGGGTTGTGTTATGGAGGAAGTCAAACTAGATGCTTACAGTCATCCCTTCTGGTTTTAGAATCAGTGAATCTATGGATGAGAGAGAAGAGGTTGTTTTTGTGATTAAGGCACTGGATTGGAATTTAGAAGATCTAGCAGGTTCAGTTCTCACCTCTGTCAGATACTCCCCATGTGACCAAGGGCATGTAGTTTCTCTCCATGCCTCAGTTCCCTATCTTTAGAAGGTATCAGCTCACTTCCCTTCATCAGAAGGAGATGAGGATAAATTAATTCATGTTTGTGCTATTACCGTTACTGTATAAGTAACTAGGCAGATAGCACTAAATACATTAATAAGATTGGTTTAAAAAATCAAAATGATTAACTTCTTAATTTAAAAATGAAAAAATCTTATGAAGAATGTTTCTACTGTATAGTGTTCAACTAATAACTGAAGATCCAGGCAAAGTTGAGCAACTACCTATTCTCACTGAAGGTGCAGAGCCTGAATTTCTGCAGGAGATGGAACATCACTAAGAAGTTTCAATCTCTTGCACATGGAGTGGAGTCACCAATCCACAGGTATGCCAGTTATTTTATTATAGTTACCTGCCATTAACTCCTGGAGTTAAAACAAAGTCTTTTGTCGTTATAACTATTTCTTCCAGAGATACAGCTCTCCAAGAAGAGTAAGCCATTGTCAACTCTCAAGTTTGCAGGCAGTTAGGACACTTCATGAGCATGATGTAGTATATTCTGCATACCCAAGGGTTAAATAAACAATCCTGTGTATCTGTAAGCTTTTCAAAATCATTATTATTTTGGTCTTCATTCCTTTCTTTTCCTTTGCCTTTGTTTGTCTTCTGAGTTCAGGCACAGAATAATAATTATACTTGGGAAAACAAGTAATTTTCATTATGGTGATTCTCTAGCTTACACTTGTAAGTTTTAGTTATGGTTTTAATAACTCGTTAAAACAATTCTGTTCACTGGCCTGTTTTCTGCATTTTCTTTATTACTAGGGACAGTTGCATAAAAATAGATTCTGTTTTTCTTATCCATTCACCTTGTACATTTACTCATACCTGTGAACATCCTCATTTAAGTCTGTCAGTTCCCCTTTGAAATATCTTTACAAAAATACCTCTAGTTCCCCCTACATCCTGGTGGTGAAATACTGGCTGTACTGAAGCCAATGGGAGACTTGTCAATGACCTCTGTGGAGCCAGGATTTCACTCAGAGTCTGTTCATACTATTGCTGGCGATGGTCAAATATCTTGTTGTTCAAAGAAGAGAAAACTCTATTCAGTAGTGATGCAGCACATGGAAAATGCAGTTACCTCCCTTACCACGGCCAGTGGAACTTATGTCCACCCCACCAACATGGCTGTATGTAATTTATCCTGTTGATCAGTGAGCGGAAGCGCTGTCCCTGCAAGAGACAACTCAATGAGATGATGCAGAGATGGATGAGCAGAGGCTTTTTTAAATTGTAAAGGGACACTCTCCAGATAAATAGCATCCTTAAAAACACCTCTTATCTGTTTCTAATAATATTCTAGAGAATTAATTTCTCCTCACATGACCGTGTTGGTTTTGCAATTAGTTTGCTGTTCAGCATTCTGTATATAGCGCCATGCCTGTACAAAGGACTGCTCAGTAAGTAAACTGCGCTAAACTCTCCTGCCTCTGAGATTTTGCCACTGGAAGGCACAGGAGGTACAGTGATATTTTAACACAGATTTATTCAGTCTTCTGTGGGTTTTGTAAGAGTGAGGGTGTATCTGGAATATTCCTCTTCAAAATGAGCCAAATGGGAACACTGTGGGCTACATGACCCACTCTCATTTTGAGTCATCTTGTACAATACCCTGGCAACCACAACCCCCGCCAGACCATGCATCTCAGGATGGAACAGTGCATGCTGGGAACAACATTATCTGTGGGCTACACCTCCTTGTTGAAAACAAAGAGAGTTGCGCCATTTTCTATAAAATTAGGAGTGACTGATAAGTTCCTGGTAAGTGGCACCACTTAGCTTCTCCTACCAGAGCTGTTGGATTGGTTGCTGTCAGGATAACATGTAAGGTTACCATTTGAGGAGGGGAATCGCTTTCTAAAATATGAAAGACTCCATCTTGAATACTTGACTAGGTGCTAAAAAAACACTGTTCCAGAAAAGAAGGCTTTTTAGGATTTTTTTTTTTAAACAGCCTGATGAAGAGAGGCAGTAACAGTAAAATTAAAAAGTAGGGAAAAATGGGGAAGTTGACAGCAATGAACACAAATCAACCTATAGAAAATGCATAAATTGATAAGGAAAGCTGAATGTATCCATTAAAAATTTGTGGCCAGTAGAATTAACATAAAAAAGGAATTCTTCAAATATACACAGTTCTAACCAGGAGACAGATCTGATAGTTTTACCATCCTTATCCATCAGTCATTATGCAGAAAAGGCAGCACATTCAATAAATGTTTCTGTTCTGTATTTGGAAAAGCAGGATGATATATTCATATCTTACACTGATAGGGAAATAGTTTCTATGACATCAGTAACTAGGGAGGATGTTAAACAGCTGATATTAAAGTAAAACATTTTAAAATTGGTCAGACTTGATAGTGTGCACCCAAGAGTAATAAAAGAACTGGCCGAGGAGATCGCAGTATTATTAATGTTGGTTTTAAATGAATCTTTGGACACTGCCAGAGTTCCAGGAGTGATAGTTCTTGGGGTACCCAAGACTCTGAGTCAACTTGTTACCCTCTGCCTCCATCATGAGGAACTTTTGCAGATGCCTAGCTGGATATCAGTTCCCTAACACCGCCAGCCTGTCAGCCACTTCACACACTCTTTTCTGGGCTGTGCCAGCCCTATCTTTGCCTTGCACATTAACAATGAGTGCACCCAAGTCCCTTTTGAAGCCTTCCCCTGTGATATCCAGCACCTGAAACTGGCTACTCACAGAAATCCCAGATCCTCTGCCCCTAAGGAGCTAATTTACGCCAGTTTAATAGTTTTACTTTTAAAGCTTCACTCCTAGATAACACTCAGCACTTATAATAAACAAACTTCCCTTTATTTTAAGAAAGGATAGATATTTTACTAGAAACAAGAGAAAATGATGGAAACCAATAGTTACAATCCAAAAAAAATCATAAAACATAAAACTGAATGTATACTTATTAATAGTGGAGGGAGTTTGAGACTGAATGTCTCTCAGACTTCGAATTAAGTTATAGATTTTTTCACCTCTAAGTTAGTAGTTCAGCTCCAGCTGATGACAGAATGGGAGTGACATTTGATTGCAATCCAATGACTGTTTAACAGTGAAATATGTTTGGCAGACTTAAGCCAGTTCATGGAGGACAAGTATCCACGTTGAAAAAAACATTAACAATTTTCATTTATGAGCATTTTTGCTGGTGATCTACTAGAGAGGTGAAGAAATAGAATTAGCTATGGAGATTGGAGTACTTTCTTATCCATACTGGAAAAGGAAATGAACATTGGATCAGTGAAAAAGAGTTGCAATGGGTAAAGCTCTAAATATCCAGACAAGCATTTAAGAGTCTGGATACTTATCCAAAAGTGCTGTGTGCAAAAGTAGCAGAAAAAGTTGTGAGAACAGACACTCTCATGCCAGCTTGTCATTTGTGTCTCTCGTCCCACCCCCAGCTAGAACCCAGAAATAGCAATGATAAGTCATACAAAATGTTCTTTACCCTAGATTTTCTCTTATAATGATTGCAGCAGGGTAAATTAGATAACTAGTGCTAACCTATGTGGATACTCTGGATAGTCATTTATGTAGAGCTCCCACCAAGCAATGAGAACTTTTTTTTAACACTAAGCATTTGTCTGATTCTGCTCTCATTGAACTTCATGAGGGTTTTACTATTGATTTTAATGGGGGCAGAATTAGGCCAATGCTGAGTGCATTAAAAACCTTACCGAAAGGATTTAAATCCAAGATCCTAATGCCTCAACCTCATATACTCAGGCAGACCTACACACCGGCTCAGACTTCAATGGGGTCCCACACACATGCTGAAGTGTGAGTTTGCAGCATCAGACCTGAATTACACAAAACAGACCAACAAAAGGCAAGACAAGCCTGTTGTGTGGCCAACTCTTATGATTTTATCATGAGTCTTGCAATATCTAGTACTTTTTCTTAAAGCCCTGACCATTGGAATCAAGAGACAGCATGAAAATCTCAGCCTTTATTTCAAAACAAGTAAATTTTTCCCTCTTGTGGTTGCAGAGAAATGATTGAAAAAGTGAAGTGAGTGAACCCTAAAGGCTCAAAAGTAAGAAGGCAAAGACAAATAAAATGTATTTTAAAACCCCTTGTGATGTTTAAACCAATCTCATGATTTTGGGGAGCCTAACTGATAATTTTTGACTTTTTAGGATTAACACTGAGATTGTGGACAACAGCTGAGGAAAAGGAGGGTAGAGGGATTACTGATGATGCTGAGGTGGTAAGAGACAGAAAGCCAATGGAAGGATTCAAAAGGGGCGTGTGGGACATGATCAAAGCAAAGGGGCAAGATGACTTTAGCAATAATATTTTCAATAGGCAGGAGAAGGAGACTAGTGAGATGCAGGGAGACCAAGAAGGAGAAGTTTACATTGAGCATGGTGAGAAATGACCAGCATGTGGGCAAGTTCTTTAGAAACTGAGATAATGAGGAAAAGGCAGATTTTGGTGATAGTGGGAAATTATAAGTGGCAGGACTCGGAGATAGACTGGATGGGAGCTAGGGAACAGAGAAGAGTGTCATTCACAGAAAGATTGCAGGCCTGGGAGGTGAGGAGTTTTCATTGGAGAGAAAGGGAGGAGAAAAGGGCTTAGGAAAAAGGATAAATTAGGCTTTGATAAGTCTGAGTGTGAAATAGCTGAGCGTTGAAGAGGAAGCATCAGAGAGACGGGGGAGACATTGTGGGTAGAGAGGTACATTTGGAAGTTAGCATCATAAAGCTGGTAGTTAAAACAAGGGGAGAAGAAAAGAACACTGAGAATATAAAGGGACTACAGGAGCAGAGAAGCCATAATTCTAACATATTTCAATGGATGTGCATGTACCTTACATAAGCAAAGCTTATCATACAAATAATGCTGATAGCCCTGATGTCCTGGTCAAATCCCATTTGCAGTAATTACAACCTACCTTTCCACATTCTCCTGTCTACAGTGTCTATCAACAGTAACTGTAGACTGTATAATATGTGGAGTTTCAAAAGCTCTTTGGGATCATTTGGGATGAAAATTACTCTATAAATGTAAGATATAATTAGCCTTATGACTGTGTGTTCTCACCCTTGATGTGCATGTGTAATTCCTATTCATGTTGGGAACAATATACTGGAATTTAGAGGAAAATAGGCCCTCATGTGCATTTGTAATAATATAAACAATCTGACATGTATGCTCTTCTTGGAGATCCCTAGATTGCAGTATTTTTTACAAGATAAAAGCAGTCATATCTAAGGAATATCACTAAAAGGACATCTTATCACTCTGAAACATATGTATCATTTAAAAACTAGTAAGTACCACAGTTTCATTGATACTCTTCCTATGATATAGGGTCTTTCATTTTAAAAAGTATCTTGTCTATAATTTAAAAGTGCTAAAACTTACAGCTGAAAAGAAGAGTAGAGCATTTATGTACCGTGAAGGTGAATGAGTGCTTATTGCACGGATTAGAATAGAGTCTCAAAGTGCTTGACAAATACTGGATAAACTAAACACCTCTGAAGTATGGCATGGGTGAGGGCATTTTTCATAGGGGAAAACTGAGGCACAGAGATATTAAAGGGGCTTGTCCTGGATCAAATAGTGTCTGATATCTGGTGTTTATACTTACATGATACTAGTGAGGAGGTGGGGAATATCTCGTCCAGACTTCAGTTTCCTACTGCAGGAACTGTAGCAATACAGGCCTAGCATCTGTATGTCTATTATAGATATTGTATGAGAAGTTCAGATCTTCAAAGTAATGTCCACTCTCTGGATATATTTGTGAAACTGTGGTGGTTCTGTCCAGGATACACAGTTCACTGTGTACACAGAGTTCCCCAGAAAGACAGACTGCCTGAGCAGGCCTGCTTTGCCTTCTTTCCAAAGGCTATAAACTGCATAATTGGCCATAGGTATAAGTAATCACACAGCCCTTTCTAATAAAGCGTATTTACTTTTTAAGGAAAAAGTATTACAGAGAAAACTTTAAAACAATAAAAGAACTGCACACATGCTAATAGGATTACCAGAGATTACCCCCCTTCCAACCAGGGCTCTGGCAAGTAAACAGTCCTTCAAACCCTGCACGGGGGGCGGTTTCTGTGATTAAAGTTCACAGCACCTTTTGCTCAGAACAAGAATCCCCATGAATTTGAGAGTCCCTCCTTCATACAGCCTTGGTCTTTGATCTGGGAATTCACAGACAATGGGCTCCGCCTCAGGATGCAGCTTCCAATGATTGGGTCCAGAGATGGAAATTTGCATTCTCCTCCTCCCAATATTTCCTCAGAAACCCATTCACATTTTTTATCCCAAATGTTCCTTATCTAGCCTATTGTATGAGTCCTTTGAAGCTCATAACACTTCCCAGAGTTCACATCCATCATATCTCCTCCCCACCCCTGAGACATCACTTCATCCCATAATAATGCATACATATTTGCATATTAATATAATGAACTCCTAAGATACTTAGGATATTGCAGGAAATTGCCGTATCTGTCACACAGCCGTGTGGAGCAAAGCTGGTGGAAGGTGAAAAAATCTGAGAGGTTCACAGGATGCAAGTAGGGTATTGTATTCAACTGGTTACAAGGATGGTCGTAAACTCCTTCTTGGAAGCAGGCCTCACCCACACAAATTAACGGGGATGGTTAGAAAGAAAGATTTCCATTTGTGAAAAACTTTGAAGTTGCAAAAGTTGATTTTTTTTTTTTTACTTCAGGACAAAAACAGACCCTGTGAAAGATTTTTCATGAAAATATGAGGGGCAGGGGAGAGAGAGACACACACAGACACATACACACTCACACACACCACTCCTCAGAATCACCATTAGCCTAGGGCCAGGGTTCTCACTTGAGGTGTGGGAGACATGGGCTCCACGTACTGCTCTACCATAGTCAGCAGAGCCTTGAAGCTAAGTCTCCGCCATCCCAGGCTACTGTCCTGCCCACTTGATCATTGGCTGTTCTTGGGGCCTCTCTCTTCTTCCCAAATTACCACAGACAATAAAGGGGAAGAGATGCAGATCAGGATAAGTAAAGAACACGTCAAAGATCTTCTGACTAATTTGAATTAATTCAAATCAGCGGGGCCAGATGCTATTCATCTGAAGGTACTAAAGGAATTAGCTGAGAAAATCTCAGAGACACTGGTAATAATATTTACAAACTCATGGATGACAGGAGAGGTCCCAGAAAACTGGGGAAGTCCTAACATAGTGTCCAGCTTTAAAAAGTGAAAAAAGGAGCAGACACGAAATTATAGACCAAACAGCCTGAATTTGATACCTGGAAAGTTACTGAAGTAATGTATAAAGCATTCAATTTGTGAATATCTGGAGGATGAAGGGGTAATCACTAGCAGCCAGTATGGATTTACCAAGAACAAGTCATGCCAAACCACCTTAATTTCCTTCTTTGACAGGATAACTGTTCTGGTGGATGAGGGAATGCAGTGGACATAACACACCTGGACTTCTGCAGGGTTTTTGACACAGTCCCACATGATAGTCTGATAAGTAAGCTGAAGAAATGCAGCCTTGGGGGAAAACTACCACTAAGTAGATACATAATTGGTTACAACCACAAACAAAGAGTAACTATTAATGGAATGATGTTGGATTGGAGGGAGGTCTTGAGTGGGGATTCCACAAGGATCTGTTCTGGGTCTGGTGTTATGTAACATCTTTATTAATGACCTGGATGTAGAAATAGAGAATCAGTGATCAAATTTGCAGATGACACAAAACTAGGGGGATTTGTCAGCACTTTGGAGTGGAGTCTATCCACTTTGGAGGATAGAGCTAAAATTCAGAGGGATCTTGATAACTTGGAGAACTGGGCTATAGACAACAAAATGAAATTCAACAAAGACAAATGTAAGGTACTACATTTAGGGAAGAAAAACCAAATGCACAAATACAGAATGGGGGATAACTGGGTTGGTAGCAGCACTGCTGAGAAGGATGTGAGAGTTGTGGTGGATCAAAGCCTCAACATGAGTCAGCAATGCCATGCTGTTGGGGAAAAAAAAGAAATGCAATTTTAGGTTGCATTACCAGAGTCATAGCATGCAAGTCACAGGAGGGGATAGTACAGCTCTGTTTGGTGCTGGTTAGGCCTCAGCTGGATGGAGTACTGTGTCAAATTTTGGTCACCAGCATATAGAAAGGATGTAGAGAAACTGGAAAATGGACCCAGAGGCAAGCAAAAAAGATGATCAAAGTTTCCAGCCATACGAGCAAAGGCTGAAGGAACTGGGTATATTTATGTAATCCTTCTGCCAGACAGCGTTGGAAGTGGCAAGGGGCGGGTTCTATGTCTAGGGGTCCCTGTCAATGATACCACACCAAACTGGCTTGAGCCCCCACCCCGTCATCTGGGAAATCACACACTATTCCCTGGGCACCCCAAAGGGCAATACTTCCCCTCTCGCAAGCAGATTCTGAGTGTAGAAAGTAAACCTTTTAATAACAGGAAGGAAATAACACAGCACTGGTTTGAGAAACAGAATTCATGAACTCAATGAGCCAAACCCACCCCAGAGTACAGGGACATGTCCTTCACCTCTCCCTTCTTCCTGTACTGATCATTGTAGTTGCAATGTCTACCTTTCGGTTGGGGCTTAGCCAGTCCCCTTCTGCAGGTTCTTGCCAGATGCGGGCTTGACCAGGCCTCCTCCGTTGCTGTCTCCTACCACCTCTGGGCCTTCCTGAAACCCCACTGCTGATTCCCACCATCTGCAAGCACTGACCGCTGTTGCTCCTGCCGTCTGCTGGTGCCTCTCTGCTGGTTGTCAGTCCAGGTTTCCCCCTTCCTCTAGTGATTCAGCTCTAAGTGAATTTTAGCTCATGGGAAAACCTTTTGGTGACACAGGAGCAATGTCTCTGCTTTTAACAAACAAAAGACCCCAAGAGGAATGATGAATTCTACCTTTTAACAGTGGAAGGAGATTGTCAATCCTTGCCTGAGGGTATCCCTTTGCCATGGCTAGTACAATCTCAACAGGAGACTTCTCACCCCCTCCCGCTCCCTTTACAATGCTGAAACATCCACCCGCCACCCTTGTTGGGCTCTGTTTAGGCGAGACTGAATTTTTCATCAGAATAGACTAAACACAGATCTGCTCCTATTTGTTCATACAAGCGAAGGACAACATTTCATTACTCCTGCAGTTAACGCAAAAAATGACTTGTAACACAATACCGGACATATTGATCCTTTCTCATCAAGCTCAACCCCTAGTGTGCTTCTGCAGCATGCTGAGTACTTAATTGTACTCATGCAAATGCAAAGCCCATGCAAATAACGTGCCCCCCTTTCAGCTGCTGAGCAGGGAGAGTGCCACTCAGACCCTCAGACTTTGCTTACATTTAGTTTGGAAAAGGGGAGATTAAGGGGGGACATGATAGTGGTCTTCAAGTACTTGAAAGGCTGCTATAAAAAAGATAGAGAAAAATTCTTCTCTTTCGCCACAGAGGGCAGGACAAGAGGCAATTAGTTCAAACAACAGCATGGCAGATTTAGATTAAATCTCAGGAGAAACTTCCTTATTGTAAGCACAGTAGAACAATAGAACAGACTGCCTCAGGAGGTTGTGGAAGCTTCTTCACTGGAGATTTTCAAAAGGAGACTGGATAGCCATTTGTCTTGGATGGTTTAGACACCATAAATCCTGCATCTTGGCAGGGGGATAGGAAGGGGGTTACGCTAGATGACCTTTGCAGTCCCTTCTAATCCTACGATTCTAGGATTCTTCCCTTCTCCAGAAATTCCATTCTGGATCTGAGAAACCATTTCATTGAGATGTTCCTGACTAGCTCTGTGAAACCCTGTTCACACTTTGGGTAGGATTTTCAAAAGCACTCATTGTTACCCAGAGTTCCTTGACCCAGTAACTTAGTCTTTGTGAGTTGGTGTCAAGAAATAAACCAAAGAAAACACAGTACCTCCGCCTGCCACATGGCTGGTACAGACAAGTCAAAACCAAGTGCTCTTAACTTTAAAGCTTTACTTTATTGGTCTCCAGCAATTCCCATTAGAATTGTTTTACCAGAAGTCTCCAATTATTAGTCTAAAGCACAGACAAACACAATAGGTGGTTAGAGTACCTCAAAACTTGATAGTTACTCCACAAGTCTGAGACAGTCGTCAGGTGAATCAGTCACAGATTTCCAGATGGCCATTCGTTCCGTCTGCACCTTTTCAATGTGTCCACGAAGCAATCTGCTTGATCACACTCGCCACCTCCTTCTTGTACCCCAAAAGTTACGGAGACATGTCAATCAAAAGAATGGTACATAGCTGACCAAACAAATGAATCACAGGGTAGAAGCAGGAGTTACAGAGACATGTCACTAAAAATAAATGTATATATTATTAAACAAACAGTCTTAAGCTGCTAGACTGAAAGATAAATTTCCCCATACCAACAATTCTAAAATATATGCAGACTTCCTGTTTTTCACAGACATTCGCCCCAGCATACTCAGAGAGAGAAATGCAGAGTCAAGTCCACTTCATGTTTTCACTGTCTGACACCCCTCCTCTCCTGGTTTGCCTTGTTTATGCTAAGTTTTCTGCAGAAGCCTAAAAATGGCTACAAGCAGCAAGCAGAATATTTGGTAGTCATTCCCAATGATTAGCAGTGGCTTGGACACCTAGTTGTCCTTAAAATGCCCCTATACATTCATCATTAGTGTAACTTTGCTCTTATTGAAGTCAGTGGGAGTTTTAGCGTTCACTTCAGTGGAGAGATAGTTAGTCCAACACAGCGCTTCTAAAAATCACAACCTTAATGGTTTATGTTGATAAGATTTCTGTGGCAAAACCTGGGAATATTCTTCTTTAAGAGTAGACACCATTTGGAGACGCCTGTCATACATTCTCAGTCCTCATACGTCTTTTGGTGGAATAAGGCAACACTTAAGAGTTAGAGCTGAATTCAGTAAAAAGGGGGAAAAAAGCCCATCCATCTGCCAAATATATCAATCCTAACTCTTAATGTTACCCTTCTGCCATTAGTGTTCCATGCAGTAGATCAGAGTCACTGTTCCATTTTAATTAATAGAAAGGTGGTTTGGCGAGGCTGCCGGGTAGAGGCAGATTGGTTTTTGTTTCTGAAGAAATGCTTTATTATTGTTAGTTTTGTTTATGCAGTAGTCCTTAGAGAGAAGCTGTGACAGTTCGACACTGAAGCACAGAGCAATCTCTCCATGCTTTAGTCTGTACATATAGAGGCAGTTCTTGGGACAAAGTAGATTCCTGGGAAATGGACGCCTATGTGTGTGGTGAGATTTCTGGAAAAGGGGATTGCATGCATTTTGTTTGTGACCACCTCCGTTCCAGGACTTACGTATATGTATTTATTAAGCAAGTTAGTTAGAGGCAGACTCCATGTCACTCCATGCCAATCCTTAAAGTCCCAGAATTCTGCTACCACTTGGCAGATGGGTAGCACTGGTGTCATCACTGGCAATTTTTTAAGAACAGGGTAGACAAGCACCTGTCAGGCATGGTCTAGTCATTACATAGTCCTGCCTGGAGTGCAGGGGATTGATCCTGAAGTCAGTGGTGATTTGCAAGTGGCTTCTAGAGGAACTGTAGTAGGCTCCAGAAAATGTGTAACATCACATTTGGTCAAAATTATTTTCAGAGCGGGCATTTATTTTAGACACTCCTTAATAATAATCCCAAAGACGGTAAATCAGCCATCTTTATTCCATTCCTGCTTGTTCATTCTCACCACAGGATGGCAGTATAGCAGCGCCTATACTTTATTGCTCACTATCTGCAATGATACTTTTAGAGCAAGCGAGAGGATGACAATTCTGTTTCACGACGACTTTTGATGTTTCTAAGTTTGTTTTTTGTTTCACATTGGAATGAAAACAAAACCTTCCAAACGTTTTCACACAGCAGGATCATGTCAACACATCAGTTTTCAGATGGAAATGGTCAGGTTTCAATTCAGGTTTCTTTGAGTGACTGGCGCATCCACCCTCTCAACCTCAGACGCCTGACCTTGAAAACTTCATCAGAATCAGTACTTTTCTGCAGAATGTTTCAGCTTCAATGAAACAGCCCATTTCAACAACAACAACAACGTCAAATGTTCTGGCCAGTTCCAGACACAAGCTCTTGAAACGACCATTTTGCAGCATACTACACCTTCTGCTCCTCTAGGAAATTATTCCACTCGTTAATTTAAACTCGGAACACCAGTCTGCATTTTTTTCAATAAGAGGTTTCAACGAGCCAGTACGGTGTGTAATAATGTCTGCACTAAAACAATTCTGAACAGAGCATATGACTTGTCTTATTGGCTCAGGTTAGACTTCCGAGTTTCTCTCAGGTAGCAGGAGTCCTCTGGCTGTTTCACCTCCTTTTCTTCCTAGTACACTGCGTTTATCAGTGCCTATAGTGCCTGCAACTCACTGATTTGTGGATTACCATTCCACAGGGTGTTCTGTGCTCTTACATTACCTCTCCTTGAAATCTTTCATTTTTGTGTGCTCGCTTCTCCTTCGTTTGCTTCATCCGGCTACATAATATTGGTTGCAGTTATAGAGCCGTGAAGCATCAGAATTTCTTGTTCTGCATTATGTATGCCGTTCAGTAACACTATTTTAAGGCTCCATGGGCAAGGTTTCCAAAAGTGATTATGGACTGAGTACCTAATTTTGACACCTAAAAAGGTGCCTGGTTTTCAGAATCTACTGAGCACCCACTCTCTGAAAATCAAGCCTCTTTAAAGTGACTGAAGTTGGGCACCCAAAATCATGAATTACTCATGATAATTGGGCCCCAGACTGCAGGGTTTTCAATTTGTGGTAGGTCTTTTTTCTGCCTTAGTCCCCATACGTTTGAATCACATTTTATTTTTGTTCTCTTTATACATTCCATACAGCGGCATCAAAATTATGATATAAATCTGCTAGGAAATTGCATTTTGGTGTTTCTCTAGTTTTTATCATGTCAACCTCCTCTCTTGAGTATTTTGTCCGTAGGCATATCAGTTTTGTATGAACACAAAGTATTTCCCATATGTTTCACACAGAAGCTCATTTCTATTTGTTGCTTGAATGTAGTATATGGAAGCATGTCTCTCATATTTAACTTTCTTTGAAGCACTAACGAAGCTCTGTCATGATAATGCCACTTTTGGTTGTCTGCTCGGTGACTGACTTCTAGAGGGCCATGCCATGTCTTCTGGCATTTGCTTCGAGGGTTGGCCTGAGTTGTAGTAAGAGGGGGGTAGTTTGGATTTCGGTCACCTGTAAATCACCATCTGTGTTGGTGAAGCAACCTGCTGCAGCACGTCTCTGTTAACAAGTTACTGAGATAGGAATCATTTCTCCCCATGCTCACTCTTTCCAGCAACCCACAGTCAAACTATTAGCTCATGGTTTCTCAGCAGTGTTGTTTAAATTCCCACCACTCAGCAAACCTTGAGCCTGACCAAGCTAGGATCCACCCTCAACTCCTCTTGCTCAGCACTTGGCAGAACCCAGTCAGCACCTTGCATGATCAGACCCTTTCTTACACAGTGCCTGATTTTTTTCTCCTTTGAGAGGAAGCAGTGGACTTCTACATTAGAATTGTCAAAAACATTTGGCCCTGGCTTAACTTTGCTCCCCATTGAAATCAGTGAGGAAACGCCCCTTGAGTTGAGTAGGTAGTGAGCTGGCCGTTCTTCAATGCATGTGAAAATACCATCCATCACAATGCACAAGAGACAGGGCTTGGAAGTAGTAGAAACAAAGAAGGTTCTCGACACAGACACTAGCTCCACCTGTCACTCTTGCTTGTAGACTCAGGACCACAGCTTGTCCTGCATAGGGTCTCCTGAAGTGCTGTCCCAGAGTCAATAATCATGGAGTGGATTATTACCCCCACTACAATACTTGCTCAGCCCCCAGCAGATGCTTAGGGGGTGGGGGGAAGAATCACACAACAGTACTTCCCTGTGGCCATTGCAAAGAGCAGCATTGACAGGCTTTGCACACAGCACCAATGCAAGCAAAGTTGTTTTTTTATCCAAAATTCTGGATTTAACATTTAATATAACACTTTGTTAAGTCTTAAGTGCACTGCTTGGCATTAGCGAGGAACCCTATTACTGCAATGAAGTTTAGTGTTGACGTGGTATAGTATTCTGTACAATCCACTTTACACTTCTGGCACGGGGCCTTACATTTTTTCCACCAGCACTGGAAAGGTCAGTAGGAAAACATCAAGCTGTTTGCTTTCAGAAATCCACAATAAACATGACTTCCCTCTCCACAGTTCTGCCAGTGGTTTGAATGTTTTTCCACCCCTCTCTGCCACGCACTTGCAGCTAACCTTACGATGCAAACATTGGAGTGTGTGTAGTCGGAGGGGCGGGGGAAGAGAATGCACTGTTGACACTAATAGATGCGTTTCATCAATGAGGGGCCAACTGTGGCTTTAAGCCACTCTTGCAGCCTGTAGATCCTGGGCCAGCCTGGAACTGAGCAAACATTTCATCTAACTAAGGACCTGATCCTACGTCCATTGGGGTTGGTGGAAAGACTCCCCTAAACATCAGTGGGCTTTGGATTGAGCCCACTATACCAGACACAGTGTAGTGGGGTGGCACAGTGTCACACTGGCATTCCCCATAGGCAAGAGAAATACCCAGCAGCCAAAATTAACCTGAGCAGTGCAAGTGGCTGTAGTGGACCCCCAAAAACAGGCACCGCAATTTCTTCCTTTACTCTTGTGATTGCAGCATTGGGTCTTCCTACGCCTGTGCCATATTGCGGCATCTCAGTGTCCAAATGAAAAAGGGTTTCTGTGTATGCAAGTGATTCTTTTTGGAAGAGCACATTACAGAATATCGTAAGCCTGTCTCAGAAGGAAAAATGCCCTAAGATGAGACCCGTCTAATTATTCATATTTACTTAAAGGACCACTGCCAGTCTCAGGCAAACGGTGAGAAATATATTATTTTGCTAAACCCCTATTAAACTATTATGTATTCCTATCCCATCCTTGCTAATTACTAGGATATTTGCGTGCAAACAGAAGCATTCTCTCTTTTTCTCTAATTGAAATTTTATTATAGGCAAACAGAAAGTAGGAAATAAAAAGTAATATATATGCATGTACAGAGGCAATGGAAATTAGCTCCTTGCTCTAGAGGAGCAGCGCCTTCCTTTGTGAATCATTTGATGATGTTGCAAGCCAGAGCTTGTGAATTCACCACTACGGAAGCAACTGTGAAACATGTCACCTCCCTGAATGAATCAGAGAATCTGGAGGCAGCTCTAGTGTAAACAGGAATTAATTCAGGCAAGTCCTATGTGTTGTGTTATAAAGGAAGTCAGATTAGATCATCACAGAAGATTAGAGTTGGAAGGGACCTCAGGAGGTCATCTACTCCAGCCTCCTTCTCAAAGCAGGACCAACCCCAACAAACTTATCCCAGCCAGGGCTTTGTCAAGCCGGCCCTTAAAAACCTCTAAGGATGGAGATTCCACCACCTCCCTAGGTAACCCATTCCAGTGCTTCACCACCTTCCCAGTGAATTTTTTTTCCTAATATCCAACCTAAATCTTCCCCACTGCAACTTGAGGCTTTTTCTCTTAGTTCTGTCATGTACTACCATTGAGAACAGCTTAGCTCCATCCTCCCAGGAACCTCCTTTCAGGTAGTTGAAAGCTGCTATCAAATTCCCCCTCACTCTTCTCTTCTGCAGACTAAACAAGCTTAATTCCCTCAGCCTCTCCTCATAAATCATGTGCTCCAGCCCCTAATCATTTTTGTTGTCCTCTGCTGGACTCTCTCCATATTATCCACATCCTTCCTGTAGTGGGGAACCCAAAACTGGACTCCAAATGTAGCCTCACCAATGCTAAATATAGGGGAATAATCACTTCCCTCAATCTGCTGGCAATGCTCCTGCTAATGCAACCCAATATGCCATTAACCTTCTTGGCAATAAGGGCACACTGTTGACTCATGTCATGTGTCTTGTCCACTGTAACCCCCAGGTCCTTTTCTGCCAAACTGCTGCCTCGCCAGTCGGTCCCTGGTCTATAGCAGTGCTTGGGACAGTGGTCCTTTCTGGCTGTAGAATCTATGAATGAAGTGAAAGAAAAGATTCTTCTTACCATGAACCGCATCATACCTACCATTTTTTCCCTCAGTTCCCACCAAGATAATCTCCCTCATACCTAGATTGCATCTGAACTACTTCACAGTCTTACAAGTTCCCCTCTCCTGTGGGCTCCCCCTGCTATTGCAGCTGGTGAATGGCACTACACAGCAGCTCTGAAACTTCTCTAAATTATGACCGGGGCTGCTTCCTCCCCCTAATTGTTCCAGAGGGTTAGGGAAGCACACTGGTGAATCTATGTTACCTTAGGCAACTCTTTGGGTTCTGTGCTGAACCAGGACTCTAGTTTTACACTCAGTGATGCTGGACTGAAAATGTCACCACATTATTGTACTGTTTAAGTGCCAGCAATGAGATTACCTTTCCTGAGAAGCTTGCATTCTGAACGAGAGGCACAAAGAAATCAGCGTGCACTGTGAAACTGAGCAGAGGGGACTGTATTCATTTCCTCACTGCCTGTGAGCACCAGGAAATAAATTAGTCTTTAGTAGGACAATACAGTGAAAAAGACAGTTCTCATGGAGACCAATTGTCTGTAGTGCTCCAGCTGCGTAAAGGGGAGGAAATGATCTCTGGAGAATAACCCCAATATAAAGTGGCTTTGCATTAAGTATAAAGCTGGTGGAGTGGGGCTTTATGCTGGCCTCTCATTATGAGGGGCATGTTAGCAACACTGCCGTGACTCCTGACAAGTGCTGTGTAAGCTCAAAAGCTTGTCTCTCTCACCAACAGAAGTTGGTCCAATCAAAGATATTATCTCACCCAACTTGTAGCTCTAGCGTCCTGGGACAGACACAGCTACAAAATCGCATACAGCGTCCTGAGTGAAGGTTACAGCTGCCCTTAAGTGGCTGAAACTTACACCAGTGGGCAGTCAGTCAGACCTTGGCCACCTCTAGGATATTGGAGTCATAAAGGTAACGTAAAGCCAGTCGGAAGAAGAGAGCAAACGAGGATGAGATCCGTAATAGTATTTTGCTGCACTGGTAACAGGAAGGAGCAGAAACCTTGCAATAGAGGCTGTTCCCAGGAGATATTATTCCATCCATTTCTGTAGAACCAAGAGCCCAATAATTCCAATAAATTCCAGGTAAGCACCTCAGCTGATGGAAGTTTATCTGAGCATGCCAAGCCATTTGAGATTTACCGATCATTCTTCAGTCAAAGAAAAATAATATATTTATTAGGGATCTTTCCAATATAGCAGGAAAATCCTTTGATGCTGAGATATGCCTGACTACTGAATGCAACGCCTGATGATGCAGTGTTCATCTCTGCAAAAAACTGTTCCTCTGTATTATGTACTACTGGGTTATGCCTAATTCAGCCATGCTTTCTGCAGTTGGCATGGCATCATTGTGTACAGCACAAGCCGCTCAGAAATTCATTTAATTGGAGTAGATCCTGCATGTCTCTGCTGAATATTGAGGAAGCAACACAGACAGAAAGGCCGAGAAAATTTTGAGATGCCTGGACTTGCATGAACAGAGTTCCTGCAGCCACTCTGTTATGACTGAGTGTTGCAAAGAATCAGGGAAGATTTTTTTTTTTTAATTGGAGAAATGACTCCCAAGATGTACAGCTTGATTTTCTAGCTGTGAAAAGAACCACAGTAGCTGCAAAAATTCTACAGCTGCCTGCTTTTTTATGGAGGTTAGAATTCCAAGCCACCACCTTTTATTTGCGTGCCCCCTAGCAGTGGATTCCTGTTTTAATTTCAGTTTGCTTTATTGCTCGCTGGTTAGAGCAGCAGGCAGTACTAAAATTGTTATTAAATGCAATCTGTCTCTTTAATAACAGTTACAAAATTAAAATAATAAAGTTGATTCAGAAACTACAGAAATACAAGCAGTAGTTACAGAGCTTACTTTCTCATGTACTACTCCAAAAGGTTTTCTAGAAACAGAATATATTTATTAATTTTTTTAAAAAATACACTAACAGAGTATATAATATGTACATTATAAACTTCAAAAAGGCTTATGGTACCAACAGGCACTAGAACTCCTCAGTGGAATGAGGGGAATGGGTGGGGTATTAGTTTTATTGTCATAATGTTTAAGGGCTCCAAGGAAGGGGCAGGATTTCCTGGTATAGGCCCTGTATAGATGCATAGTAAGAAATGGTCCCCTTCCCAGAGAGTTTACAGTCTAAAGCAGTGGTACGCAGACTGAGGCTTGGGAGAAGAAAGTGACTCTTTAATGCATCCCCTGCAGCTCTTTGCATCATGTAATATTAAAACACCGTGTGACTTAATTATTAAATCTAAGTTATTAATTGATCAGAATCAGGTTGATTTTACTATGTTATTAACCAACTGTAGAATACTTGGTCAGTCATTTTGCTATGAGAATAATATATGTACTATAAATAAAACAATGTATTCACTTTTCTGTGCCTCTGTTGGATAATGTTGATCGCTAATTTGGCTCTGGAACCACTAAGGTCTGAGCATCACCGGTTTAATGAGACAAGAGTGGGTGGCTGTGAGCATGTGTGTGGTGACAGGAAAATGCACAAAATACATGCAGAAGAAAAATGGCTTGCATTTGTCATGAGACAAACCTGCTAGATCCCCATTACTTTGCTCCCATCTTCTCCAGCATCAACCCAGACTGACTATTGCAAAGGCAAGAGCTGTATGTAACATGGAGTCTCCTCAGGTCCGTCTGTGGATTACATAACCTATCCTGGGGGAGGGGCTTGCCCTAGAAAAAACCCAGCCTCCATTTTGAAAACTTTGACTTGCCCCAAGCCTACAACAGCACCTGATGCAGAAAAGCAGGCAGAAGCTGGTAAGTTTTGAGGACAGTGCTATTATTCTTAAGGAGGTTCCAAAATTGCACTGACTTTATGTCTGCAAGGAAGGAGGGGAAAAGAGATATGGGAGCAGACATTTTCCCTCCAAAAATGGAGCTATTGATGCAGTGTTCATTTCAATGCAAGTAACTAGAAGAGTCAAAATGCTGGAGGAGTGGTTCAGCTACATGTGGAAAAATGCTAGAGCAGTTAGCACACCATCCCTCAAACTAGAAATGTGACCCACAAGGAAAATATTCTTTGATCTTAAAAGCCTTTTAGCCCTCTCTTACCTCAAGTTATGGCGTGTTTTAATAATTTACTCAGCAGGTATTTAAATGATTCAAAGACTCCATTTTACATCTTTCTAGGCACGTGTGCTCTCGGTCATTGCATCATTTTAGTGCTTTCCAGCTGTTAATTCTTGTATCCCCACAACACTCATATGAGCTATGGGAGTCTTGTTATTTCCATTGGGTTACCTAGGGAGCTAATGGCATCTTCATCTTTAGAGGTTTTTAAACTGCGGCTTGACAAAACCCTCGCCGGGATATTCTAGTTTAGGTTAGTCCTGCTTTGAGCAGGGGGTTGGACTAGACACCTCCTGAGGTCCCTTCCAACTCTAATATTCTATGATTTTACAGATAGGGAAACTGAGGCACGGGGCGATTACGTGACTGATCGAGGGCACACAGAACACAAAACCCAAGTCTCCGAGTCTCAGTCCGGTGTCCTAGTCAGAAGGACTTCTTATCTATGAATATGAGACAATGGGTAAGGTTTTCAGAAACCCCTAAATGACTCAGCAGCCTCCATTAAAAAAGTTATTAAAAAAGTTAGTTATTTAGGACCCTAAGGCTCATTGAAAGTCCATGGGATTTAGACTCCTAAGCCAAGTAGGACTTGGGCTTCATAGTCACTGAAATACTTTTGAAAGTGTCACCCAAAGCCTTTAATAAAACCGCCCGCTACTTCCATTTTCAGAAGTGCTCAACGACAAACGTTCTGGCTGATTTCAAGGGGCCCCTGACGGGGAAAAAATGGCATTTGCTGAGCTAGCAGATGAACGTGCTGAGTTGGAGAGGAGCAGGAGCTCCCTTCCGGAGACAATGAAACGTACCACACATCTTTACCCCACAGCTTTCTTTGGGGCGAGAAGGTCAGAAACAGCAAAAAGCCAGTGTTTCTGAGAACAAGCAGGTCTCTCTTTTTTTCCCTTGTGACAGAATTTTGTCTCTCTGGGCAGACAAGTAGTATTGGAAGCATTATTTCCGTAGTGCCCTCTGCTCCGCCAGCAAGCAAGAAAACTCCTGGAGTTAAAATAAGGTTCCAGTACTGTGAGCAGGCAAATATGGAAGCTCAGTCGTTGTTGCTTTAATCCCCAGAAGGATTTACAGTGTGGCATTTCTGCTGCTACAATGCTTCCTCTTGTGGCTGGAGAAAAAAGTTGAACATCTTGAGAGGCACCATTCCAGTAAAGAAAACTCTTTCTCTTCCAGTCCTTATTTCTGTTTTTCTTTTCCTTTCTCCTAGTGGCTTGTATTCTCCTCACACAGAAGCAGCTTGAAATACCCCCGGGACTGTTTTTCAGATGTAAGCAGCAAACCTGTCATTTAGCCATTTGTGCCTCTATCTTTTGCTCACACTGTTCTGGTTCTCGCTCTCTCTCATTACAGTCCTTTCTTGCAATTCTGTGCTTTGGTTTCAGATCAGTAGAAGATTGCAGTGTTCTCACTGCAACACTGTCTTCATGAGCATTTTTTGTGTGCTGTGCCATTTACTCTATCTGTTCCTATAACAGTCTTTGTCAGGAGAACAAGGCATCCAGAATTTTAATATTAAGCGTCTCTTGTGGAATACGCTGTACTGTTCTAACTTGCCCTGTAAAATACTCCGTATTTGGGTTGTCTGGCCAGTTTTACCTCTCTGCGGCAGGTTGCGTTGGCCAAGGAGGAGAGAATTGCAATGAGAAGTCCAGTTGAAAAGAAGGACCGCTTGGAAAGATGAAGGTCCTTTAATATACGTCTCTCTCTTGTTCTTTTGTTTCTAAGTTCTAGCCTAACCAGGAAGAAAATATATTAGGAGCAAATTGTGCCCCTTCCTCTGCCAACTGTCTCTGTAGCCCCAACAATAGCAGTACAGTTCTGCTCTTCAGAGCTGGATGCAGGGTTTGAGGTACCTAGGGCTCCCACTTTGTTACCAAGACAACCCCAGATTGAACTGTATAGACTAAGTGGTGACTGGGCGGGGATCAAGGGAGAAGGGAAGGAAAGGGGAAAAGCCAGTTTGCACCTCACCGGCCCACCTAGCCACAGCTGTACTTCCCCCCCCGACATGGGGGAGAAAATCATCTGTTGGAAGATGTGTGTGTGGCCTAGGCCTGGAGGTCCTGTGTGGTAAATGGAGACAAAAGACCTGATTCTTTTCTCACATCTACTTAATACCAGTGAATTCCATTGCTTATTCTGGAGTTACTGAGAAATGTTGCTGAGAAATGTGTTCTAGATGGCCCTCTGACAGTGGAATTGTCTCTGTAAAGCATTGTTATTCTCTTTGTCCAGGATGAACTAGAACTTTGTACTATAATACAGGTTAGAAAACCATATAGGATGCATATCAGCTTGGTACCTAAACACCTTTATAGCTAACTTCTTGAGTCTCTATCTACTAATATTTCTCCTCATGAAAAATTAATTGACTCCAGAAGTTCAAGTCGCTCTTACAACTACTCAGAAACTGGTACTGCAGTTAGGCAGCATCAATCAATTTTGATTTTGGTAAACTCATAAAACATACCCTAAAATTAGAACAGGAGTGTCAAACATCTGGCTCATTTGGTGTATTTTCATGGCCCACAGGACACACACAGCTTTTGCTAAACGACAGAAGTAAGTTTCTAATCCTCATAGTGTCAAAGAAAACGTTCCAAATGTGAACGAGTATAACTAATGTAGTGCTGTCTTCCTGAATCTGCAGACTGCCTGATACCATGGCTCTGAGAAATATGTGCTGTCCCAGCCCCCATTAATTTCTTTGGTGTGCTGAGTTTAGAACTTGCTGATGAGACTCACAAGTCAACATTAACAGCTTTAGTGGCTGATCATTTAAAATAGATAGAATGTAGAAGAGAGTGGAAATGAAGTACAATAGACGGGTGTGAATGAGGAGGGACTGCTGGGGAAGAAAAGGAGTGGGAAGAACAGAGCAGACAAAGCGGGAAGGGAAAGAAACAGAAAAAAAGGATGCAGCAGGAAGAATAATAGAAGTCAGATATGGCATTAATCCAAAAATGCTAGGTGAAATTCTATGGTCTGAGTTATGCAGGTCACACAACATGATCATAATGGTCTCTTCTGGCCTTGAAATTGAGGAAACATGTTTTCCTTCCATGTTAATGTTTAATAGGTCGATAAGGTGCTGAACAAGTAATAAAGAATGATAATAGCTAAAAATGTAGTTAATCCATAAGTGCTGTATTCTATTCTTGACCTTTGTGCTAGCTTTCCATTGACTCAGTGGATGGGGGGTAGTTTGTAATCCTACTTTACACCCTGGCCCACAGATCAGAATTAAAAGTGGAATTGGCCATCTCCACAGAATGAGTGTGCAGCCCTGAATTCGGAGGCTGAGTCCTTAAAATCCTGTATCTTTCATAGACTCATAGGTCAGAAGGGACCAATATGATCATCTAGTCTGACCTCCTGCACAAGGCAGGCCACAAAACCCTACCCATACACATTTATAACAACCCCGAACCCATGACTGAGTTATTGAAATCCTCAAAAGTGAGATTTGAAGACCTCAAGCTGCAGGGAATCCATCAGCAAGCGACCCATGCCCCACGCTGCAGAGGAAGGCGAAAAACCTCCGGGGCCCCTGCCAATCCGCCCTGGAGGAAAATTCCTTCCCGACCCCAAATATGGTGATCAGCTAAACCCTGAGCATGTGGGCAAGACTCACCAGCCAACACCCAAAAAGGAATTCTCTGCAGTAACTCAGTTCCCATCCCATCCAACATTCCCACAGACCATTGAGCAGACTTATCTGCCGATAATCCAAATCAATTGCTCAAATTAAACTATCCCATCATAACATCCCCTCCATATACTTATCAAGCTTAGTCTTAAAGCCAGATAAGTCATTTGCCCCCACTACTTCCCTCGGAAGGCTGTTCCAGAACTTCACTCCCCTAATGGTTAGAAACCTTCGTCTAATTTCAAGTCTGAATTTCCTAATATCCAGTTTGTACCCGTTCGTCCTCGTGCCTATATTAGTACTAAACTTAAATAATTCCTCTCCCTCCCTAACGTTAATCCCCCTGATATATTTATAAAGAGCAAGCAAATCCCCCCGGAGCCTTCTTTTGGCCAGGCTAAACAAGCCAAGCTCTTTGAGTCTCCTTTCATAAGGCAGATTTTCCATTCCTCGAATCATCCTAGTAGCCCGTCTCTGAACCTGTTCCAGTTTGAATTCATCCTTCTTAAACATGGGACACCAGAACTGCACACAATATTCCAGGTGGGGTCTCACCAGCGCCGTATATAACGGCACTAACACCTCCTTTTCCTTGCTGGAAATACCTCGCCTGATGCATCCTAAAACCGCATTTGCTTTTTTAACAGCCATATCACATTGGCGGCTCATAGTCATCCTGCTATCAACCAATACCCCAAGGTCCTTCTCCTCCTCCGACGTTTCCAACTGATGCGTCCCCAACGTATATCTAAAATTCTTATTATTAATCCCTAAGTGCATGACCTTGCACTTTTCACTATTATATTTCATCCTATTACTATTACTCCAGTGTACAAGGTGGTCCAGATCTTCCTGAATAGTATCCCGGTCCTTCTCCGTGTTAGCAATTCCCCCCAGCTTCGTGTCATCCGCAAACTTTATTAACACATTCCCGTTCTTTGTGCCAAAGAATTATTAAAGAATGATTAAAATGTAAGTTCTCTCTTGCCATTCAGGGTTTTCTTTAAAGAGGTCCTTTGAAGGGTTTTCTCAAAATTCTTTGTAGTTTTTATTTTATTACGTCAGTTGTTTTCCTCAAGCACATCTCCAAACTTTCAGCCGGAAGTGCTACCAAGATGCACTCAGGAAGGTATCTGGTGGAGACACTAGGGCTTTAACCAGTGATGATATCCCAAATTTCTAATAACTAGTTCTATGAAGGCAGGTGATATTTAAGAACCTATTCTGAATAGGTTCTTAAACATCATGCACACAGCACCCGACACACACCCACAACTACAGAGTTCCCTCCATCGTGAAATTGACCCTCCCTGGTCAATTTTGGCGGCAGAGAGAGTCCAGGGAGACACTCTCCCGGCAGTGAAATTGACCCGCCCTGGTCAATTTCGGCGGCAGAGAGAGTCCAGGGAGACACTCTCCGCAGTGAAATTGACCCGACCTGATCAATTTCGGCGGCAGGGAGAATCGCGGGAGACACTCGCCGCTGGGAAATTTACTCTCCCGCCGCTAACAACCGGTTCGCTGCTCCCCCTTTTCATTGAATCTCCCGGGGCTAAGAACCGGTTCGCTGCATTTTTTCTATTTTAAGAACCGGGTCGCGCGAACCGGTGCGAACCGGTTGGATATCATCACTGGCTTTAACTGAAGTAAACTGGAATATTATGGATAGACCTTGTGAAATTTTCAATCCCAAGCCTGTTTGGGATACAGTAATAAAACCAAAAGAGAAGTGAATTTAAATATCTTCCACTTTGAACCCTAGGCTGGGGAGAAGGACTGATAGCATGACAGGATTATCTATCTTAAGCTTTTGTACTACCACCCATCACTATAGCATCTGAGTGCCTTCCATGTGAAATCAATGGCAGCTAGTGTAGTATTGACTAGTAGCAATTCTTGTACTGAGTATGGTTTTCTTTCAGTGGCTGAGATGTCAGCAGCTGCGTATCGTCACTGCGGACCCTTAACTCTTGTTAATACAATCACAAGGCAATCTATCAAAACAACGTAAACAAGTCCGTGTCCTAGCATAACACATTCTGAAACACTGCCATCTTGTAATAAATGGAATTTGGGCTTAAGTAGCCTCAAGGAAAACAGAATCCTTAACACCAGGGCCCAAATAAAACCATGAAAAAATGATCAGTTACTAAGCACAATCCCCTAACAGCTGAAATGCAGAACAAGAGAGAACAACCCAGGTACTACTCTTGAAAACATATAGGAGAAACTAAAATGAGCAGCTTCTGAAAGAATATAAGGCATGATTCTCCACACTTTTGCAACCTATTTCTTCCATCAGTGCAACTCCATTCCTTCCAGTGGGGTTTCACTGTGTAAAACTGAGGTAACAGAATACAGAATCAGGCTCATTATTTTGGGGTGAAACATTTAACCTACACAGCTGAAAATTCCTCTTTCTAAATCTGTCAGCAAGTATGCGTTAGGCACCTCTTATCTGGAGAAGGGACAAAGTAGGGTTCTGGCTGCCACTAATTGAAATTGTCTTTATCGTCTGAGCCTATCTATCTGGCGGGGAGGGAGTGGGTGGGAAGGAGAATATATCTAAATAGTGGGGGGTGGGAAGGGAGCATAATGTGGAGTGAGGTACATGCAGGAAAATGGGCTATGACAGGTGCTTCTTAGGAGAAGTTCAAGGAGCAGATGACTGTTTAACAGAGGAAAATAAACTAGCATGTGCTTGCTGATCACTCACTGTGCTTACTAATGATAGTTAGTGCCTTACTCCACAAATAGTGCCACTGAAATGCATAGGCAATAATTATGCCTCCGATTTAGAGTATTTTAAATCATTTGTTTGACTGCTTTCATTTAAAATGAAAACAGACACATTCCACTTTAATTTGTTCCATTACCTTGCAATAGCCAGGTTAGCTTGTTCATGGTTTGCTTTTCCCATGGTGGCTGATAGGTTTCTTCTATCATAGATAAAACAACAAATAGCATTTTATTTGTTTTTATATTTTATGCAATAACCGAAGTAGTCAATGGTATTATGTTATCTTTAACAATCCTCAATGTTTGTAATTTATATTAAGAAGGAAACATGAGATTGTAGTGTCCTGTACAGTAGAAAAGGAGACAGAACTGTGTTGTAATAAGTATAAAGCAGAGATGGTCAAAAATGGCAATGTTTGTAGGAAGTTTAAACAAAAAGTGGGGAAACATTTATTTCCAAATGTCCTGTGAAAAAATTTTGGTTCTTTAACAAACGAAAAATGTGTTGATTTTTTTAAAAAAAAATATTTTCAGATACCAAAAACCTTAAAACTGAACCAAAAAATGAAAAATTGGAAAATTTTAACCAATTATTTTTGTTGAAAACTGATAGATATCAGTCAGCTGTAATATAAAGGGGGCTCTTTACTGAGGCAGCTAGACCCAGATAAAACCCTTTAATTGTTGTTGGTTTTCTAGTTTTCAGGCAAACTAAACTAAGTTAGTTTTGCTTACTGTTGCCATGCAAAATCTCCTTAAATCCTGTCCTGGTCGAGGCATCATGGAAGAGAGAGATGATTAAACTGTAGAGACTTGCTGTGATGATATTACTTGTACCTCTAAGCCAAAATTTTCAAAAGTGATTTGGACTGGCTCAGTTTTTCAATGCCTACCTTGTGGCACCTTAGTGGGAATTGATTGTCAATGGGTGGAACCCAGTGGTTCCTAACCTTTTTGGCTCAAGGGCCACAGATATCATTATTACAACCCTAAAGGGTCACCAGTCTCCACCAGTAGCCCTCTGCCCATCCCCCCACTGCAGCCAGGAGAAGGAGTTAAGCGAAGAGCCGCCTCCCTCCTTAACAAACTCCCATCCCCGTGGCTACAGCAGGAAACCACACACATCCTGTAGCTCAATGCACTCTACCTGGGGCCCTAGGCAGTGGCTCCCCAGCAGGGACACCAGCGCCTAGGGACCCAGGCAGAGTGCTTTGCCATGCTCCCTACTACAGCCATGGGGAGGGGAGCACTGTTCTCCCATCCCCTTGGATGCAGCAGGGAGCCTGCACCGGTCTTTTAGCAACGTGGCAACATGCTCCGTCTGGGTCCTTACACAGCAGCTCCCTTCTGCAGTCTGTGAGAGGAGAGCTGCGGGCCACGGTGAAAGCCCGTAAGGGCCATTTTTGGCCCTCGGGCCACAGGTTGGGAACCACTGATCTGGTCCTTTTGATGTGTTTCAAGTTGGTCACTCAAAATCATAAGTCAGTTTGGGTAGTCTTAGCTGCAGTAGAGCACTGGACCTGGAACTGAGGAGACCTTGGTTCTATTCCCGGCACTGCCATGGGCCTACTGGATAACCTGCAAGTCACTTCCATTCTCTGTGCCTGTTTCCTGATCTGTAAAATGGGGATAATGACACTGATCTCTTTGTACAACATTTTGGGATCTGCTGATGGAAGCACTATTTAAGAGCTAGGCATCACAGTACATAAAATCTATCCATGGCTGTGATGAAATAGCTAGTCCATTTCTACCCACCTCTGAAAAATACATCTCGGGGTAATATTGAGCCCATTCATGTGCTTGGGCTTAGTTCTTGCTTAGAACAATTCCATAGGATTCACAAAAATGACAGTTTTGCTTTATAAGCTGAAGAAAAGGAGGAGTTTTCTTGTTACTTGAAAAATGTCCCAGCGTGGAGTTGAACACAGAAATTAGTATAGAGCTGGGGTTTGTTAATTCTGAAGTGAGTAATGTAGCTTTTGAAAGTGACTGGTATCCCATAAGATCATTTACCCATAATACACAAAACGGAACCTTCAGGTCTTTCTGTGGCACAGTTCTGGGGGAAGACCTATAGACATGTATGTTTTTATTCTCCCTTGAAGCGGGAGAGTTTATATCCCTTCCAAAATGCTTCTTTATTTTTATTTTTTTCATTTATTATTATAACTCTGGCCACTTTTGTTACATATATAAATGCCTAATCCTTTTTTGAATCCTGCCTAGCTCTTGGTCTAAATGATATCTTGTGGCAGTGAGTAATGAGCAAATTTTGGGTTGTGTGGAAGCATTTTCTTTTATCTGTTTTGAATATGCCATCTTTCAATGACGTTGAGTTTTTGTATTGTAAGGTGAATATAAGATTGTGATCTACCTTCTCTATACCATTCATTATTTTGTACAAGTATACCTTTATTATTTCCTCTGTTGTTCATCTCCTCTCTGAGGTAAATAATCTCAGTCTTTCAAATGTCTCTTCATATGAGTTGCAAATTCCCTGCAATTTCAACTAGACAGGCTAATCTTGCTTCCTTTGTCATGGCATTGCTGCTTGCTGTCAAACAGCAGTTGCTGTCTACTCCAGACATGGCTGCAGTGTGGCTCAAAACTCCCATCACCATAGTTAATCCATCCCCACGAGAGGCGGTACCTATGTTGATCGGAGACGCCCTCCCGTTGACATAACACTGTCTACACCGCAGTTAGGGTGGTATAACTGCATTGCTCAGGGCTGTGGATTTCTCATATCCTGGAGCAACATAGTTATATCAATGTAAGGTTATAGTGTAGACCTGGACTTCTACTCATGAGTTTTTTGGTGAACCAGGGCTCAGTTTCACATGAGCCTGGTCCAATTTTGGGAGAAAACCACTATGTAATTTCCACCCCAGAAGCTGAGTTTGGGAGTTTGTGGGAATCCATGAATCAGAGCCGTCCTGAGGAGGTGCATGAACCTACTGGAATGACAATATGTGCTGTGAAGACATACTGTTAGACTTCACTGTCCCTGGGAAGTGAGATGCTTTAGTGAGAAGTCTCAGTGAGGCTGTCAACAGACCATTAGGTTGTCTCCAGCAATAAAAATAATAATTATGAAGTTATTTGTTTTGTGCTCAGGGCTGAGAAATATTCAAAAAATGACAGCCCCTGTGTCAGTCTATAATGTAATATCGTTCGGATTTTTAAAATACTCTATTGTAGACTATTTTGTAATATCTGAGTTCAGCGTATAGGGTTTGGAAACACTTTTGTTTTCCTCACAATTGCCAAAGAAACTTGAACATAAACAGATGGCCATTGAGAGAGGTTCCTGACCTATCAGGAGGAGTTTCCTCCTATTTCAGTGGAATATCTTTTAATGCCGCTTCACTGTTCCTGTCCATTGGCATCGACAGCTGGAGTCAAAATCTTACCTTCCTCCTTTGGGTTCAGCTTCTACATCTGATACAGGAATGATTTGGCCGTCCACTTAGAAAGTGGAGAGACAGAACAGGCATGCAACTGAGTGTGACTTTATTGCTTCAGCTCTGCAGGACTCATCCCAAATATGCAAGTTAACTTGACAGGTGTATTTCTCAAGAGAAAACTAAAGTTAACAGCAAAGGGTTTAGATTTCATTTTAACCTGACTTGAGCTTTCTCAATACTGGTTGTGGGGAAATCTTTTTGTGATTTCTTCTGAATGAATTTATAATCAGATGAGCGTTTAGTTTTAGATTACTGTATGCTTAAAAAGTAATCTGTCATGGGAGCAAATATCTACTCAAAACATTTTGGTCCTTTATCTTAAAAAGGTAAAGGGGAGATCTTTTTTTTTTTTTTATTTCCTCCACAAAATAGTTGCCTGATTGATTGATCCAATCAAAAGGACTGAAATGTCTGGTGTAGAGAAACAGTAGGTCTTTTCTCATACCATGATAACAGTGAAACGAAGCACTATTATACATGTAACTAGAGATGAAAAAGACGAAGTTATTTAAGAAAGGAGTAAAGTGAAGTGACAAGCGTCAACTGAACTCGTTATTCTGTGTTATGCTTGTCTGTGGCACAGTCACTGCAGAACCTTCACAACAAGACAATGTTCCGAAGCTGATTGCTCTGCAAATAAAACATGAAAGTGTTTCCTATTCAGACCTTTCCGGAAACATTTCTTTCTGAGTGAAGATGATGACAGAGGACACGAGACAAGTGAATACGGTGCCAGCATGGCCTTGTGAATCCCCACCTATAGAATTTGTCACTTGTGTCACCATCCACAGAAATCCTGGTGTACGTGTCCGCTTTGCTGATTTTATTTGTAATTGTGCAATCCGTCTGCCAGGCAGAGTTGGCAGCAGCAAGGGCTGGGTTCAATATCTAGGGGTTCCTGTCAATGATACAACACCAAACTGGTGGCCAAGCCCCATGCAGTCACCTGGGAAATCACACATTATCCCCTGGGTGCCCCCAAAAGCCAATAGTTCCCCTCACGCAAGCACAGAGTCTGAGTCTATAAAATAAACCTTTTTAACAAAAGGAAGGAAGTAACACCGCACTGATTTGGGAAAACAATGCAAACAGAATTCATAAACAAACAAACAAAAACATGAGCAGATCTCACCCTTCCCCAGGGTACGTGGAGCGTGTCCTTCACCTCTTGCTTCTTGCTTTCCCTTGCCCTACAAGCCATCGTAGTTGAACTGTCCACCTCTCCATTATGGGGCTTGGCTAACCCCTTCTGCTCGCTCCTGCCGCCAGCCGGTCACTGGGTTCGACCACCCCGTCTGCTGGCTCCCACCACCTGCCAGTTGTAGGGCTCGACCAGCTCCCTCTGCTGGTTGTCAGTCTCTTGAAGCCTTCTTGTTCCTTTAGTGACTTCAGCTCTAGTGAGCTCAGCTTCCAGTGAGTTCGGCTCTCAATTCATGGGAAACCCTCTGCTGACACTGGAGCATTGTCCCTGCTTTTAACAAAATAAAAGACTCCAAGAGAAATAATTAATTCTACCTTGTAGTAGTGGGAGGAAATAGTCAATCCATGCCTGAGGATAGTCCTTATCCAGGGCTAGGGCAGCCTTAACAGGAAGACCCCATCTCCTCCCTGCTGCCCTCACAGTGCCCTAGCATCTGAAAACCTCCTTTGTTGAGTTCTGTTTAGATAAGAATGGAGCTTGCATCAGACCAGGCTAAGCCCAGTTCTGCTGCCATTTGTTCATACAATAGGGGAACAACATTCCATTACCCCTGCAGTTAGCACTAAAGTGATTTGTAACCCAACAACAGCCAGACTGGCCATTTCTCCTCATGCTCAGCACCTAGCTGTACTCGTGCAAATACAGAGCCTATGCAAAATAAATCCCCCCTCCTTCCATTCAGTTGGCTGAGCAAGGAGGGCCACTCAGTCCTTGCTTACAATTGGATACCATTTTTTTTTTTGCTGCTTAGCTTCCCCTCTGTCTCCCATAAGCCATCAGAAGGCTCTTCAAAGACAGCTGTGATTCTCTCTCACTGACCTGACCTGACCTGACCCTGGCATGCCCCTGTCCTGGAAGGTAAAAATGAATCATTGTGGAATAGAACTTGCCATGATGCTTCTAAGTCTTTCTGAACTCCCTTAACTTCCCAGATTCCCACGCACTCCAGCCTAGGGTGACCAGATGTCCCAATTTATAGGGACAGTCCCGATATTCAGGGTTTTTTCTTATAGAGGTGCCTATTACCACCCACCCTCCTCTCCCAATTTTTTCACACTGGCTGTCTAGTCACCCTACTCCAGCCCTCCCACAAAGTCAGTGTCCGAACTCTTTCTCAACGTTGACTTGCTCCTTTGTTGAGTCCTTCCCTGCCCATCCTGTGTTACTCATTTGAATATTTAACCAATATTTTATATTAAAAAGCCTTTGTTTTTATAAATCACATGCTTCCCTAAAATATCCGGTTTTCCATAAGAACTCAGATATGCCCTGCAAGAGAAATGTGGTGCTTTTGCCCCTAAATTTTGCCCACATGGCAGAGAACAGTTCAGCGTTGGTAGCAGGTTGGATTATATAGGACTTTTCAGGCAAGATTCTGTGACAGCATAATCTGGGTTGCAACACTGACTTCATTAATTTCTGTCATTTTGGTACTTATTTTATCATCTCTAATCTGTAAAATTATTGGTAATTATGATTTCAAATTAATATATTTGAGAGTAATGAAATTTGAAGGTTCAGGAGAGGGTCAGATTCAGCTACCCTCAAGCACATGGACAAACTGATTTCAACGGAATTACTTCAGGAGTAAGGAACATGTTAACATGAATAAGGATGGCATAACGTGGCCCTAGAAAGTACGCACCAATACATTTCCTGGATGAATGATAGATCTGCAAGTTACATGAGATCGATGAAGATGAGTGTTGCATGCAACCAGCTAAAAATCTCCTGTTTCATGAAACTGCTGAAGTTTTGCCAATATTTTTTATGGCTGAAAATATAAAAATTATCCTCAAAGGAGTACAAATACCTGAAGCCCTCCGTCTTTCCTCTCTGATGGTAGAACTCATTTCCATGCCTTGCCAAAGTCATGCGGTCTTTCCTGAGATGTGTGTGTTCAGCAGGAAGAGGACAGTCAATTTGTGAAAACGTCAAAGATTGAGTTCAACTTCATAAGCCAGATATCCAGCTGGTGTAACTCAGTACTTCTTCATGGACCCTAAAGGAGCTAAATCCATTTTCGCTAGCTGAGGATCTGTCTCGTTATGTTTATGGATCAGTCATCAGGAAATATATTAGATTCACTACCTCTTGAGAATGAACTTTGAATCTCTGCCTTTCTAGTGACCCTAGAGCAAAATGTGAGGTGGGAAACTGTAATCGATCTTCTCTGCACAGGCATTTATTGAGAACACTCTAAAAATTCCCCTCAGACTGCTGTGGGGCTGCTCAATGGGGTTCTGCTTTAGGGCCCCATAGCTCGGCAGCGTCCAGATTTCTTGTTGCAGACACTCCTTGTTAGCTGACAGATTGTTCCCTCTGTGAAACGACTTGCACCATGTCACAGCAGAGTTCCTGCCATTCTTTCCTTTATTTTTGCCCATTTTCCTGGTTCATATCACCTAATTGTTCTGTTTCCCTTTGTTTCCTTGTGTATTTTGCTCTTAATTTCACTGCTGAAGCAGGAATTGGAAACAGGGAAAAAAGCAGCAGAGGTGCTGCTCTGACATGTGAAACAGGAATAGTCTTTCCTGTCAATCACTGTTTGGCTGTGGCTTGTCCCATGCATGCAGCCCCTAACATCTCTTTCGTTTCATGATAATACAGCTGATGGTGACTAATTACTTTTAGAAGCAGTGATCTCTTCATGCTACTTATTCAGATTTCAGTCTTTTTGATACTGAGGATTGAGCCCAATTTCAACAACTGGTGGCCAGTGACTGACGTAGCTGCATCTGTTTCGAGAGTACTTTACCAAAGACTTGGCTGTATGCATGTAAATAGGTAGTCAATGGCTAGTGCACCAGTAGATGGCATTCAAGAACATGCAGCACTGTGCATAGAATTTCTAGGGCCCAAAAAAGTTTGTGTATGTTGCAAATGGCTTCCATTATGCAGTTTTTTACAAGGTGCTAGAGTTCTCAACAGCATGCAGCTTGACCCGGTTTCAAGCAAGAGTAAACTTTCCCAAAATTGCAGCTTTCCTTGTCTGTGCTAGGGTTTTGCACGAGTCCAGCTGTGTCACTTGTTGATCACCAATAATAGAAAGTGGGCCTAGTCCTCACTTAGACAAAGTCTTTGTATAACATTAATTTACACTCTAATGCCATTATGGGTCGTGGGAGAGAGAGCTTTGAAAGAGAATTTAAAACGAAAAGGAAACGTCTCATACCATTTAGGTTACTTAACTTTCCTGAATAGCAAAGAGATGAAGGAGGTATCAGTGGAGTAGGGGTTCAGCCAGGGTGTGACAGTTTGAGAGGTGGGAAGAACAGATTTTAGAATAATAACTTGAATGCTTATTGCTAAATTGGTAATAGCTGAATCCTTGGTTAATAAACCTGGAATTTATATACCTTAGGATACAGTTATAACCTCATAAACAGCAAGCACCATCAAGATATCATCTAAACAATATGAGCATCCTAAAAGGAGTGTGTAACTACAAAAGTCTGTGTTCTCACTCTGTAACAGTCTTCCATTCATCAGACCTTTTATGGCAACGTCATAGTAAGCGTTTTTAATACAGGACTATTTCAGAATAACGGCAAACTATTTTCTATTCCTCTGCCGTTTCATGTCTGGCTATTAACATGGGAACCTGAAATAGACATGGAGAGGGCTAGTGTTTGGGATTTGTGAGTGAAGAGACCTGAATGCTAATCCCAATTTTTGCGGCTTCTCTACACTACAGGTTGTCAGTGTAATTCAGGAGTGGTCAAATTTACTGACCACCCCCCGAAACCTCCCTCCCAGCTGGACAGAATCCTCTAGCCCCACCACCCTGCTGCAGGGCAGAAGCTCTGAGCTCCCCAGCCCAGTCTGGTAGGTGGAGAACAGGGAGGGGGAAGCAAGCCACATTTTAACTGTAAAAGAGCCCTATGCAGCTCGTGAGCCACAGTTTGGCTGCCCCAGGTATAATTTATTTTGCTCAGGGGTATGAATAAGCCACTCCAGTGAGTGACATAAGTTACAATGACTTAATTGCTGGTGTGTACAGTGTTATGTCGGCAGGAGGGCCTCTCCGGCCAACATAGCTACCGCTTCTCAAGAAGGTGGTTTCATTATGCTGATGGGAGAGTTCTCTCCTGTCAGCAGACAACGTCTTCCCCAGACGTGCTACAGTGGCACAGCTACATTAGTGCAGCTACGGGGGTGTGAATTATGGAGCGCACCAAAGTGGTGTGAACTAAGTGCCCGGTGTGTATGGTGCTGGCACACACTAAAAGGTTCCTAATTCATATTAACCTAGTCCTGTTTGAAAGAGGACTGTTTTAGTGCAAACCAGGTCCCTTTTGGTTTGTGCCAGCCTCATGCACGTAGGGCAGTTATATCGGAACACTTTGGTGCACTCTGCAATTCACACCCCCATAGTCTGCCCTGATATACCACCCTCAAACTTGGGGCTGATTAATGTCTTGAGCTGTACGTCCATACATTGCAGTAAGACTGCCCCTAATCCCTGCATGCCTGGAACTAAGTTGCTCCCCCAAGAACTTACTCCGTCAGAAGCAATGGCTGTGTGCCCAACACTCCTGTCTCCAGAGAGCAAGGACCGCAAGGAGGAGCAATGGGGAATGGATGTTTTAAGAGCTGCTAGAGAAAGCCATTGGCTGTATACAAGATGTATTGGTCCTACAAAATCCAGGAACTATGCAACGTGTCTTCCACTAACTGTTTACATATCCACAGAGTTGATATGTTTATGTAACAGGGTGGAACTTCGACTCACAATCCATCCCCTAAGTGAGCAAGAACTTACTACCCCAGGAACAATGAAGCAGGGAGGAAATTTCCACTCCCTGAGCCACAGTTCCTTGCACTGCTCCCATTGCGGTGTAGCACCATGCTATTGTTTACAAAGGACCTGAGATATAAACCAAGTCATTGGAAAGTAGTGTGTTCCTTTTTGTTACAATGGGTGGAGGGCAGCACTTTGGCTGATACAGAGTTCATAGCTCTAATAGGAGCTTTGATTCCTTTGCACTTGTACAGGGACTGAAGAAAGGAGTATGAGAGCTACAAAGTGTTTAGTGGTGAGCAGATGTGTTCAGCATTGTTTCCCAGCTTCCTTGAATCCTTAGAAATATCTCTTTCTGTTTTCAGACATCTTCAAATATGGGTGCCACACACATGTCCTCTGTTCTTCAGAGTTTAAAAGCTCATTTGATATTCCTTCTCTACCTATTTCAGCTGATCCATATTGAGAATAAGGAGTCTGACAGCTGTTCATTGCAAGAATACAACTGATAACACTGTCTAGCTGTCAGAAAAAAAAATACCTGGTGCTTAAAACTACCAAAAGAATGAGTATTTTGACTGACAGTGGGTAAAGCTATTCCTCGATCCTTGTTGGGTTTCTTCAGTTTTATTTAATTTTCTAGGTTGCAATACGGGGAGAAGTGAAGAAGACAGGAAAACAAAAATCATGCATGCATATTAACCTTATCTGCTGTTCATTTGCATGTAAAATATGCAGTGTACTACCACATTCTCATTTTGTAAGCACACATGAATTGATCCATTGATTTTACTGACATTTGAACAGATTTTTTTTTTTTTTTTTTTAGTATATGTGTGTGTGATTTGACTAAAATGACACCATAAAAAGTTTGGGCCTAATTGTGTCGTCCACTGGATAGTTGTGCCATTTTTTAAAAATTGAAATCCAGTATTACATTTATGAAATCTCTCATTCATTCATAAAATGTGAAATAATCCAATCTACCCTTTTAAGAAGCAAAGACTCTTTGTAGTGGTTTTCTGTTTTTGGAGAACTAACTTCTTAATTAGACATTGCCTTATATACTTAAAAAAAAAATCCTGTCTTTGTACTATGAGGTCTAGAGGTCTAGAACTCCTAAAATCAAGTTTCTTTTGTTTAGCTAAATTGACTTGAGGATCATATTTAACCTTTAAACTATTTACATTTCCACAACATCTGGATTAGATCTCTCTTTTTTTTTTTTGTACCATAACTCCATGGTTGTCTATGGTCATGCAGGCTTGTATCATCTGAGAAGACGGTCCAGTCAATTGCAAATATTATTTTTGGCTCAGTTATCTTCAATTTCCAATCTAGGGTAGATATGTTGATATTTCTGCATAATTTCCTGCTGAGTTTGACTATTAATATTACATTATAAATCAACACTTGATTTTGCTTTTGAATCATTCCACTCCTATTTCACTGAGGACTGCACAAAAGTATAAATTGATGCTGCTGAGATTTTTAGATTTAGCCAGCTGCTGAAGAAAGGTTAATAGGTTTGGTTGCCTGGGGATACTATTCCAGTTCAAGTCTGTCAGATTTCTAATCATGTGTCTCAGTGGAAGATATTGCCAGTGGCAGCTTTTTTTCCACGTTATACAGTTCTGTCAGGCTCGAAAATTAAAGGAGTGTCCTATCGCCAAATAAAGGATTTACACCTATGATCCCCTTTTAAATACAATTAATCCAAACTAATTTTTTATTCTTTTGTTAATTTCAGGAATGAGGTTATTTCATAATGTGAAATAAACTGCAAACCATGCTCTGAAGTGTCCCTAGTCTCTGTTTGCCAGAAGCTGGAATGGGTGACAGAAGGTAGATCACTTGATGATTACCTGTTCTGTTCATTCCCTCGGAAGCACTGGCATTGACCACTGTCGAAAGATGGACCATTGATCTGTCCCAGGGTGGCTGTTCTTACAGTCTTATGACTCTGTCATGAAATCATGAGTTAGGTAATATTTTAGCGCAGCCCTAGCCATGTTTCACTCATATAGTCAATAGTAAGATATCTGAAAACATTTACTTTGAGATATTTAATAGCTAAAAAGATTTCTTCTAAATGTGCCACCCAGGTCTTCAGCTGCTTGAAAACCACTCTGTTATTAGCTACAAAGTAAAATAAATACTTAATTTGTTTAAGTTCAGGAGTGCAAAATAACTCTCTTCTGCTGAGTACCATTTTCTTGTTTTTTGTTTTTTTTGTGCATGCAACAGAGGAAAATACAGTTTTCTTCATAAAATTTCAGTAACTTACTGCTCTTAAAATATGAGTATATGACAACTGCAATCTTGGCTAACACACCCTGGATTTTGAACTAGGACCTACAGCTTGAACTGAAGAGTCAGGCTTTCGAGGTGAAAGTTGCAACAGACTTAGGTCCTCTGTGGACAGGGCACAGAGAGGGATGTGTATCCCATACTAATCGGTTGGTCACATTTATGGTTCTTGTTCTTGAAAGATAAGCACCATGCACATTCCACATATAGTAAAGTGGAAGTCTGATTGCTTCACCATGTTGGAATGGAATTTTACTCATTTTAGGTCTGGTCTACTCGGATGGTGCTAGAAAAATATTACACTAGCTGCCAATGTTTCTTCTCACCTTGACATATATACCTGCTCTGAACAGGTGAAGTAATGGTAAAAATGCCAACGGCCTGTCCACATTAGAGCTCCTGCCATTGCTAGCACTGATATTAGAGCAACAGTGGAAGATGGCTCCAAAATCCTCGGTGTACAGGTGGCCTCCTAATGAAATTCTACTCCTATAATGATGTTCTTTTGGACTCCTCTCCCCAAAATGATGCATCTAACAGCTACAAAGTAGGCAATAATTGCCATTTTATGACCTTCCATCAACGACTTCTCTTGTGCAGCCAAAAGAGGGGACGATAAATTGTCACTATGCCATGGAGGAGCTGGGGGAAGGAGACAAATCTCTGAGACTCAATCTTTCTACTGCTGCTTCCAATAGGGAGATAGTGAAGATATTACCTTTCAGAGGCCTTCACTCTCTCCTTTAGTGCCCTCTACAGGTGGAGCACGTGGAAGGATGTGCTTTTGTAAGGCAATGCCCTCCTCTTATAGAGGAATTCTGATTATAGAGTGAAGTTTGCTCCAAGGCAGAAGTCTTACATGCAAGTTAATTCTCACTATTATATGGCTTAAGTGGGGTGTACACTGTCAGAACAGTTGAAAATTTCTCCCATAGCAAATACTTCGCTACAAGTGGAGTTGGGCATAATTTTTCCACTGAAACTTTTTTCAGCAAAAATGCAGTTTTGGTGACACCAAAACATTTTGTCAACTCATGTAGACTTTGCCAAATTATTTCGGTCAGGAGAAAAAAACCTCTTAAAATAATTCCCCCAAAATCTGAATATTTTGTTTTGACTTTTTTAAAAATGAAACTGTAATTTTCAATTTAAAATAGGTTATTTTGAAATTTCCTTTGGCTTTAATTTAAAAAATGCTCAAAATCAAAACAAAATGTTTTGTTTGACCTGAATATTTTTTTTTCACTTTCAGATTTGACAACATTTTTTGAAAAAAAATATTTTTGGTCAATCAAAAATGATTTTTTTTTAATTTTTCAGAATTGTCAGCTAACTGAAAAATGTTGCTCAGCTGTAGCTATGACATAATGCTTCTGTTTGTCTAATGTATATTTTTCCTCTATTATTGTTTTATCAATGCCTAACATGAATCATCAAGCCATAGGAAAGTACTGGGGAACACGTTAGTGAAACTATCTTTATCTAGCTTATGCCTGCAGAAATTTGTTAAGTCTTTAAGGTGCTACAGGACTCTAGTTGTTTTATCTTTCTAGTGTGGGTTTGAGAGTACCTCTCACAGAGGAAAGTAGTAACGAAATGTGTGAATTACAGAGAAGAGAGAGAACTTTTTGTATAGGTTTTGTGAATTAATATTTGGGGATATTTAAAGTCAAATAAGAGGATTCTAGCAACACAGTCATCTTTGCGGCACTGATTTTGCCCCATCGCATGTGTGCTAATTGCTTCCTCCTATATGAGTCAAGCTTCAGACTATTCCAAATCAGATCAGAGTTGGATTTGATTAAAGATTCTTAGTAATTGTTATTCCAAGGTAATTTAAAATTTTAAAGTAGTTGCTTAAAGTTTCCATCTTCAAAGTGGGAATTCTATCCAATTATAGCGATGGGTACATAGTTCCAGTTAACTTTATAAATTTGTAATTTTTCCCAAATCATCTGTTGCATTTAACGCATCCTAGAGCATTGATCCAGGTTGTTGAAAGCATATTCCAGTTGCTATCTAGGAGAGAGCTGTCATATCCACTATGCTAGTAGTGTTGCAAAAAGTCAGCTGGTAGTTATCCTCTTTACTGTACCTATCTGTAGCTATTGGAAAGCTATTTCTCAATAATATGGGAACTTGTCACCAATGTGTTTTGATTGCCTTTCCTAGCTTTTCCTTCACAAGCACTGACGAGTTTTGTCCTCAAAACAGCCCACTGAGATGAGAATGTATTTCTTCATTTTACAAACTGAGACAGAAAGTGGATAAGTAACTTACCCAAGGTCATGCAGGAAGCCTGTAACACACCTGGGAATACAACTCTCATCCTTTGACTCTCTTTCCTTTAATTTACCAGTGTCATGGCCTACGCCATTTGACCTCCAACCAGTTATCGTGGTGTGAGTTTTTTAAAAAAGGAAGAAGGTAAAGCAAGAGAACACATTACCACAACCATGCCTACTTAATAGTAAAATTCTTGGTCAGTATTAAGTTCATATTAATTAATACATTAATATTTCTTGTACTTGGAAGATGAAGGGAGCTAAGGGGAAGCATTAAACCAGCATAATATTTAACAATAGCTAATCTAGAAAAAAGCATTATCTTCAAACACAAGGCTGAATGCATATTTTAAAAGACACTGTATTTTGCCTCCTTTCTTCCCAGACGTAGGACACAATAGCATGGGGAAGGGAAACAACCTCTGTAGAAAAGGAAATGTTGTTTCTTTAAAGTTAAAGAGGCCATTTTTCCAGCTATTAATAGGAGGATACATGAGAGACACTAGAAAAAATTCTGTACAACTACCAAAAAGCCACAACGGGAGGAAAATATCTAGAAATAAGCTTTTTTTTTTTTTCTTTCACAGCATGGCACTGTGGGCTAGTTTTTAAATCTCTGTTGGAACCTTTTAGGAGAATTACCTTATCTCCAATGGCAGCTGTCACTTTACCTAAACCTGCGTTCATTCCTTTGTATTTTGTGCATTCCCGTTTGTGCTGCTATTTTCATTATACATCCCCAAAGGACTACAAGTATGGAACTTTTTTTTTTTTTTTTTTTTTTAAGAGGATGGTCGGGAGAGAAGGAATCTTTTAATCTTTGTTAAACTTGTTCAGTGATGTGCATTGTTTGGAGTTGTCTAGTTGTAAATGACACCTGAGTTGGCATGTAGCATTTCAATAAAATCCCAATTCTTCCTGATGGTTAATAGGTTTTTAAAGCTGAGTAAGATACCTAGAAAGCAGGATTGCCAGACTATGAATGAAAATAAAATCTATTTATCCCTTTCTTTTTTTCTGTCTGTTTATAGACTGCTCAAACTTCTGGGGTTAAATTAGTTTCCTTGCATCTCCCTCTGAGGATTTTCATTGTACGTTTTGTGATAAGTTTTGATCTTGGCAGAAGTACAAGAAACAAGCTTTTGTAGGTTGATAGAGCTTAGTGTATGTTCTCTGAATTCTCAACATCAGCAATGTCCCAGTATACAAGGGAAAAGATTGTAAATTCTCAGGGCAGGGTCTGTCTTTTACTCCATGTTTGTACAGCACATAGCACACTGGGGCCCCAATTTCACTAAGGCCTTTGGCCACTATGGTATTTCTGGTGTGAATAATACAACACATATATAGAGAGAGTCATTCAGGAAAACATCCCTATCTAGGACAGCTCTTGAGTACGTGCTTAAGTACTGCCCTGAATGTGGATGGATTAAGCCGGTGCTTAAATGCTTTACTGAATAAGGATCAAGGACTTGATCCTGTTCCTACTGAAGTCAATGCCAAAATTCCCATTCAGTTCAATAGTGTAGGATTCTGCCAATAGTCAGATGGATGGCATTTTCTATGAATTAAGCCCAAAATGTGCTAATCCTGGGTATTTTGCCTGTCATTTCCTTCGGACAAGGTTTTTGTCCTTAGCGATGCAGCTGTTAAAACGTGACCTTTTCAATGTGTATGATGACTACCTTAAAATCCAGAGTGGGGTACTTTTCAGTGGCATATTTCTCTGTGCCTGCTGTAAATAAACCAAACCCACGTATGCAGACTGTGTAGAAGGTGGGAATGGCGGGAGGAGATGGACTCTATTTTTAATTCCAAATCTCAAGCAAATTTTCTGAACTGGTATGAGCAATGCCCTTATTTAATATTATGCATAGTTTAAGCTGGCATGGAGGTATCTGTTGCTGAGAAAACCACTTCTAGTTTGTGTTAGGCACATGGGAGAAAGGAAAAGCAATCAATATAATTGCAAGAACTGAGACTAGAGATGTGGAAACTCGCTTTCCTCACTTTGAACCCATTTGGACATTGCTGGTTCAGAAGTTCAACTCATCCTCATTAGTTGGCTTGTGTGGTGCTGAGGAGAGACTGTGCTGCAGGGAGAGAGGAAAAAAAGGGAAAGAGGAAATTAATTACATGAAAGAAACGGTGTAAATGGAAGAGAGAAAAGTGTGAAGGTTCATAAAAAGAGCAAAGGAGAGAAAGAAAAATGTAAATGGGAATTGTGTGTGTGTGTGTGTGTGCACACGCACACCCTCCCCCACCTTCCTACACAAAAGCCACTGACTTGTCCCACCACAACTTCCAGGGAATAAGAGGTTTTTCCTTATTTAAAATGTAACACAACGTCGCTTTTCTCTAGAAAATCATTTTATTACTTCTGTTGAAGAAACCAGCAGGTTTAAATGTAGAGAAAAACATTTGTGGACTGAAAACATAGTTTGGGAGCTTCACAAAACCTCAAGCTCTATATGAATTTCACCTATCTCAAATTGAGACTTTAAGCATAACATAAAACAGACATGCAAAACGAATGGCTGTACAGAAGGAGTGTGTGTAGCAACACTAGACATTTGAAATTCTTTCTTCCTCTTTCCTTGCAACGGCCATACAGAACGTTTTGTTTTGTTCTGGGTTAACTTATTTCAAGGGTTTTTTCTTTGTTTAATCTGGTCTTTACAAATGATGTACTGAAAGGGTTAAGAACTGTCCTGGAAGCTGGAAACAATTTGTGAACAAGAAGAACTGAATAGAAAACGTGTCTTCTTTCATGTTTTAAAATATTTTTTCATTTCTTCTAAATATTACGTGGAATTTTTTTAATGAAAACAGAAATATTTTGTTTCTGAACACTGAAAAAAAATCAGTTTTCAATGACTGAAAAACAAAATGATTTTCCTTTTTGTGCATTCCCATTTGTTGGAAAACATTGAAAATAAAAATTTTCACAGAAAATTGTTTCTTTTAAAAAATATTTTTGTCAACACGTTCCAATGGGGAGAGGGGGAAAACCCTAACAGGTTTCTTAACAGTGTGTGTGATATACAGTGATGCAAAAACAGATGTAAAAGTAGATATTTAGGATCTTGCATTAAACTGCCTGATGAGCAAGATTTTTGTTGGTCTTTGTTTGTTTCAAGGTTCTGAGGCACTGGTTGGTCTATTCCCCATAACTGCTCTCATGCTTCGTAAATATTTCTGGCTCTTCAAATATAAATCTTGCCAGCTTTCAGGCTTCCTGCTGCCTTGAGACTAGCAAGCAAAAGCGATGAGTTTGAGCTTTTCCAAAAAGTTTTAGAGGTTGCTTTGTTTGCCAGAGTTGGAATCTCCAGCCAACACCACACTGTAGCTCTCTGCCAGTGTGGCTAAAATGCTGAGACTATGTCAACAGCAATTATATAATAGCCTAAAAACAGTGGTTCTCAAACTATGATCCATAGATCTGCTCCAGACCAAGCAATGAAGCATTTGTCTGGCTTCAGACTTTGTTGCTTCCTGCTACTTGCAGTCCAGAAACACTAGTTTCCAGAAGCATTTTTGATCAACTAAATTACTAATTCATGAACAAAACAAGCTCTGTGTAGCTCTTACGTTTCTGTCTTTGTCATAGGTTTCTTTAGTGTAAATTTATCTGATAGTAAATCTGCCAATGAATTTCAGGTATCTGCACAGTGAGGGGCAAAATGTGCAGTGAAGTAATTAATTACATCAGTGCAACCCCTTACTGGTGAAAAAGGTACTGAGGAAAGCCACAAAAATTGAGGGTGAATCTGTTTAGTTTATCAGAGAAGATCAATAAATTGATTGATTATAGCGTAGAAGACCGTTAATGGGGAGAAAATATTGGGTACTAAAAGGCTCTTTAATCTAAAGGAGAAAGGTACAACAACAAGAATCTATGTCTGGAAGTTATAAAGGCAGACAAATTCAAATTAGAAAGAAAGAATCTTTTTTTTTCTCTTTAACCAGTGAGGGTGATTAGTCATTGGAACAAACTATCAATGGAAGTGGTGGATCTCCATTTGTTGATGACTTCAGATCAGGACTGGATGCCTTTCTGAAAGATATGCTTCAGCCAAACACAAGTTATTGGGCTCAATACAACAATAACTGGATGAAATTCTACAGCCTGTGTTATATGGAAGAGGGGCCTAATGACCTAGTGGTCCCTTCTAGCCTTAAAAAAAATATGAATGAAGCTATGAAAGAAATGGGGCTTGTACCAGTATTTACATATGGGAGGGTTGCACTGGTGTAGCACCAGTGGTGCAAAAACAAAAAAACAAATACAGACCATCCTTGTGAGAGTTAGTACTGTGACATGCAGTCATTGAGGGGGAGATTTGATATACTCTAAAGGCCTACATGAAGGAAGAGGAAGTCAACAGCATCTATACCAATTGTGGACATGCAACTACATGTTGTTAGGTGACTGAGAATTCATTTTAAATGTTCCTTTCATGCTGATCTCCTGTTGCTTCTCCTTACAGTTAATCTAGTTAAGGCTTACAATGAGGAGAAGTGTGACCTGTTTCCCCATGGGGCTCTTTCCATGCTTCACAGATGGGTTTCCCAAAGTACGTTGCTGTTCAGTGGCTGGTTTTCAGCAGTTGCATTGCAAGTATCACCATGGTTCAGTGCAGTTTGCATTGGGTTGACTGGACGTTGTGGCCTGGTTCATGAGAGGAGAGAGATTTGTGAGAAATTCCCAGATGGTTTCTGCTGATGCTAGAGTGCAGTGATTAGTTGTCTTCTGGCTGTGCCTAGGTCTTTCTGCTCTGGGAGATGATCTGTAAGCCAGGCCTCCTCCTAGATGTTATGTACTCAAGTGCCACCAATATACAGATGACCTATCACTCCCCCTATCCTTCACCGCATATGACCATAGCACAATCGCCAAGATGGCCCAGAGCTTGAAGTACATCATTTTGTGTATGGAAAAAAGTTGGTTGAAGCTGAACCTAAGCAAGATGGTGGTGGTGGTGGGTAAAGGAAACTACTTTGAAGAGTTTTCAGTCTCCTTTGGTTGAAGCACATGCCCCCTGTTGGTCAATTCAATCCATAGTTTAGGGATGCTCCTGGATTCCTCACTGCTGAACGCCCACATGGTAAGGCCTAGGAGTAATGCCTTCTACCAGTTGGCTAGAAGATTTGGTCCCTGTGACAGAATGTTGGACAACCACAGCTGAGCTGGCACTCTGGTCACTGCAGCTCTAATTACTCCAGAGCAGATCTCATTAAGAAGCTGTGCCTAGCTGACTGAGGAGAATTGAGAGGCAAATTAAGCTCTTAGGTAGATGATACAAAAGGCCCAGGAAGGAAGAAGGATGGGAAGAAGCAGATTGAGAGAAGGAGAGAGATTGCTCTTTTCTGCTCCTTCAGGAGCAGAGGGCTCCTTTCGACTGTCGGTGTAAGGCTATGTATTAGGGTAGTGGAATCCAATATTGTAAATAAACTACACAGTGCGTTTCACCAGGAAAACGGTCTCTTAGCTCTTTGTGGACTTCAGAAGGGGCAGGAGTAAGCAGGTGGACAGTCACCTGGTCGTGATTATCCATCTTTTTTACCTTCCATCTGAACTAAAGCAATGTGATAAGCTTGGGCATGAAGGCCATCAGCCCTTAGGAGACCCCAGCTAGTACAGAACACTGCTGTGCATCACCTCACCAATGTAGGCTACTGCAAGCACATCAAACCCATATTCTACATGGGCATCCCATAGAATATCGAGTCAAGTTCAAAATATCTTCAATGCACTCAATGGTCTGGGTCCAGAATATTTAAAACATCACCTAAAGCTCTGGGATGAAGATCATGGTCAAAAACCCCACTCCTCGGGCACAATGGAACTGTCTACCATAAGGGCAATGCTCATCTATCTATGTAGGAGACAGACCTTTTTTGGAGGCCTTCCTGAGAGTGGAGAATTAACTTTTTCAGGAACTATGGACCATCACAAACCTCACCACCAAGTGATAGGTGCACTTTTTCAACCTGCATTCTGTAACATGAACATAGTGATGATCAGTGTGTATATTTAAAACAAAACAAAAGCCCCTAGCAAAACAAAACACTCCCTTGCATGTTCAATTCTTCCCCTGAGGAAAAGATGAGAGGAGAGATTGAATCATGTGTGACAGTGGCATCATAGATACAGTAACTCTTCACTGGCAGATAATGCATATTGATGCCTGTCAGGTAGAATAGTAAAAATAAAAATAAAATTCAGGAATGTTTTTGTAAATAAAGGCATTAAATTCTCTTCACTATGATTTCTCATGTTGTTTGAAAGTATTTAGAGGATGCTGGAAGTCTGGAAAATACCTTGTGAACCCTAAGAAATAAGGCATCCAAAGTCACTGGTCCTTTTGAAAATTTAGGCCGTAATGTTTATGTAAATGATCCTATATAATGTAGTCCTTTGAGGAGATTTCCACTAAGTTTTTAATCATTTGAGATAATCTCTTCTTAAAAAAAAATCATACTGGTTTGTAATTTGTTCATTATTCTCCGTTTTAAAAGGTTGTTGTCATGCATCTTAGAAGCAGAAGCAATACCTTGTTACCTAAGTAACCAATCACATGCACTGCAACTAAGGTATATGGGCTGCTTGAACAAGGTTCACAGGCAACTAATAGAATGAAAATTATTCATCAGAAGTATTTGGTGAAGATTTATGAATATTCAGGTTTTTGTCAGGTTTTCTCTCCAAACAACTACTTAACCAAAGAAGGCATAAATTTGTATGAAGTATTGTTCATAAGAGTTATTTTCATTGTAGAGCTTTAAGGTCCAGGGTTCAGGAAAGACAGGAATTGTTTAAGGGATCTTAAAAATTTGTCTTTAATTAGTTAATGTTTGCAAAGTGCTTTGAAGATATAAAGAGCTATTTTATAAATATAAATATGTATATGCTAAGTATTATTTCTATTCTTGCCAGAGGTAAATCTGATTTTTCTGTTATGATTAAGAAGGCCGTAGCTCATCATCCTAACTTATTTCTGAAGTTCCAAGAACAGATTGCCCATAACCAGTGTACCCTTTTCTTTCCCATACTGGAAATTATATTGCTCACAGCTTCACTATATAGAGGGTAGAAGTTTAATGTGTCTGAGAGAGAAAGCCAACTAAGTCCTGTAGCTGCGCTAAAGACTTCTGCTAGGTTTCTATTTGAGCTTGACAAATGAATTTGGAACATATGTTTGCTCCTGAACTTTTGCACATCCTTAGAGATCAACCTGAGTGGAATTTTAGGGTTCTTTATTGCTTGGATAAAGAACTCTCATCCTCGTAATCTTCTTTCCAAGTTTAAGGTGGAATCAGAGGCTGATTACGCTATCTCAGACGGCACCGTACCTGATATGTGGATTAATAGGACATTAGTCTCCAGGGATGTTCATCTGGCATCTTTCTCAAGCATCAAAAATAACTAAATTTGTCAGATGTTTTCACTATGGAAATAATTGCTTTTATATAAAAATGCGGATAGAGATAAGTGAACCACTTCAAAGGGCAAAATGAGAATCTATGCACATTGTGGCCCACAGTTTGAACTGAGCATTTGGAGAGGTTCTGAGATAAATCTAGAAGCATATGCTGAAGATGGCCATGTTTGTCTCAGGATTTTCTCCTACTTCGCTTGTTCCGAAATCAAGCACCTTGACATGGACATTTCTTCTACAAGTTTTCTAAAAAAGCAAATTAACAATGCACAGCACCTGTTTCCCTTTAGCTGTTACTTATTAGACACCATTATAGTCCCCTCTTGGGAATAAAATGCAAATGCAAACTAACTAACTGTGAGCAAGGGACAAAGGGTTCATGGTAAAAAGCCCAAGTCAACCTGCAAAGGCCTGTGAAAATTAGTGGCAGAATCTCTCTCTTACTCCTACATAAAAGTAGAGGCCTGTGTTTTCGTAATTGACTAGTAATTTTGGTTTATGAATTCTTAGGAGCCCAGCTGGAGAGGCCTTAATAGGACCTTATTTTCAGGAAATGCAGGGCCACCTGCCCTTTGAAAATCATCCCCCTTTAAAGTGTCTCAAATTGGGCATCCTGAGGCATCCAAAATCCCTTGTCCCTTTTAAAAATGTAGGTCACAATCTTTTATGTAAAGGAGTCTGTATAATGCATTTGAGAGGTTTTCCATCAACATCTGAGATTAGGCCAGGATTGTTTTTGGGGGGAGGGGGTCGTCTTATTTTAGAATTCCATTACCAAACATGTATTGATTCTTAACTAAGCACCCATAAGCTATTAGTCATTACTGCCTCATTAGTATTGTAAACAGTACTTAGTGGCATCTGCCACCCTGTTGTGGCATTTGAGGTTTCAGCCAAGCAATTAGTTATTTTTTGTTCATATTTCCAAGAATTGTAGAGAACAAATGTTCACCAGCTGCAATTCCATCATCAGAGCTTATTGAGAATATCTGCCATCACAATTAAGGAGAAAACTGAACAGGTCATGCAGCCTAAGATTATTTTGTATCTTATCAAGACCCACATCTGAGTGTTGTTGAATTTTTTGCACTTTCCTCTGAATCATCTCACATTGGCTAGAAGTGGTCAAAATATGTAGGCCTTTTTCATCAAAACAGAAATTTCTATGGGAAATGTAAATTTTTTATTAATTAATTGTTCTATGTTTTTTTTTTTTTTTTTAAAAGCCTTTTTTGGTTTCGGGTATCAAAAACTAAGAAAGGGAAAAAAAATCTAAAAACTTTTTTTGGTTTTTAGCAGCCAAAAGTTGGAAAAAAAATTCAGGTTTGGAGCTTTTTCACAAACCAAAACCTGGAAACTTCTATGACCGTTTTTAAACAAAAACTAAAAATGGATTTTTTGTGTGTGAATGTCATCAAAAATAACTTTCCAATCTGTTGTAGTGCTAGCCACTTTGGGAAGTAGGGTGGTCTGATTCAATATAGCAGTACCTGTGTTCTTCAGCATTTATACAGAAATACTTAACTGAAGAGTTAACTGGTCATGTATGAGGAAGAGTGTGAATGTTGGGAGAGGGGGAAGAAGGATTAGAGGATGGGGATTAGTATGGGAAGGTTATGGCATTTGAATAACGACAGGAGAATGTGAAGAAAAGGTGTGTGTTTAACAAAGTGCAAAGAATAAGATCCATGCCTACCACCACAATGATCACGTTTCTTTTTTGGCCTAATTAATTTTGAGTGAACTGGAGTGACATTTTCATGCTTTTCTCCACAACCGTGAGGGCTGGAAACATTTCTTTAAAAGAAAGTTGAGTTTCTCACCTAATGACATGTCTCCAGGAGCTGGAATTTAATGCTGTTTGTTTCTGTTACTGGAGTGAATTAAAAGTCCTGTCATGGATTGCTGGATTTTTGGAAAAATGCTTAGAAATCTAGTATTTGGGAGAATAACACTCTGGGGAGGGGGAATCTCCGGTGTTTTTATTCTCATATTATGAAATTGTCATTACAGATATAAAAATAATAATGTGTGCAAAAGTAAACCACGTGCTGTCTTAAGTAGCTAAGAAAATACATACCAAATGAAAAATTAAGAGGCAAGCTGGTGTGACAGCTCAGTTGGTCACGCAGTGAAAACAGGAGAAACCTCAGGCCTTAGACTCCTGAAGTCAGTAGCACCTATAACAATCAGAGAGGTGAAGCACTTCTCCACTTGGCAAAGGTGATGAGGTTAGTGTATTCATTGTAAGAACGTAAGGGTGGGCTGCAAATACATGAAGGCCCAGCAAGATAACAGGAATAAAATGGATGGAGCAGTATGTGACAGGATTGGCGACACTTCAAAACAGCTAGACTGATATTTTTTCCCCAAAGTATGGAGAGGAATTATGAGGGGACGTTAGTTACAGACAGGAAAAATGAAAGGCACATGGGGAAACTATTTTGAACTAATATGTAGCTCACTCAGGGTTTGTCTACACAGAGCAGTAACGCACACTATGGAGGTCTAATTTGTAAAGCACACTAATGTGTTGCAAATTAATAGGTGTAAACCGATGTGGTGCGTGCTAAAAGTTCCTTAGTCAACACAAATGGGGCTTATATTGGCCAAGGAACGCTCAACACACTAGTGTGCTCTAGAAATCACATCCCCATAGGGAGCATTACACCACCATGTAGAGAACCTTAGTTATGAGGGGCAAGTGTATTTTTACTTTTCTTCCATATTTGTAATCTGAGGTTGCAACTGTATCTATCCTGGCATTCTAAGCAGAGAAACCAAAGATTTACCTGGGTATGAAACTAGAATAAGGGCAAACTAATTGGTGGGACAGTATAGGGAAATTTGCATTGTACAGACTGTACAGACTGTATCTGCTCCTTGGGCTGTCACTCTGACACTTTCCAGAAACCTTACATTAATTTTTTTTTAGTGTTTTTTAAGAATATTATATAGATATATCCTATAGCATTTTGTGTCAGCATCGATTTCATAGTATTGTTCCTCTTCAAATACAGCTAGTACAAAGTGTGTGAGCCCCACACATTCTTCAGGAATGGAACCAAACAGACTTTATAACTGGAGATTGCTTTTCTTTCTGAGTCTAAATGATGATAGCATCCCAATTACAGAAGAAACTTAAAGCTAGCCAACTAAAATGCGCACAACTGCGAATTTTGAAACCTTCACTGGTAACCAAAATATTATGAAGCACAGAGGTGAGGAAAATGATTTTAAAAAGTGCATTGTTGGAAGGTTTTTGTACATCTTATTGAGAATATTTATAGATATATTTCCTGGGGTTCATTGCTGAGCAATTCCCACGCTTGAAACATATCAGTGAAAGAACTTTACAAAAATCACTTCATAAATATCTGCCAATGAAAGTAAGGAACAGACAAGTCAATGGCATTCAGTTTCCAGGTGGAATATTTATGGTAAGGGATTCTTTCTGCAGTATTAAAAACAGAATGAAGAATAATTTAAATATAGGCTTTTGGTACAGGAAATGTTTTGAGTCTCTTCACCCATTTATAATAGGTTGTTAGCTGAACTTGGACCCACTGAAAGCCCAATATGGCTGCAAGTAACAGAGGGTACATCTCTGCTGCAATAAAAAACCCTACTGAACCAAGTTTCAGAGTCCAGATGAGCTGACTTGGGGTTGCAGAGTTTTGGCTGTGGGTCTCAAAATAGCAGTGTAGACATTCAGGCTTGGGCTAGAACCCAGGCTGAAACCTGTCCCCCTCACGGGGTTTCAGAGCCTGGGATTTAGACCCAAGCCCTGAAATCCCAAGTCAGTTGATCTGGGCCGACCGCAGCTGTGCCACGGATAGGTTATTGCAATGTAGGTGTACCCAGAATGGCTATAGAGTCTGAACACTTTGCATCTATCTTATGACGTCTGTGACCCGGGCTCTCTACTCAATGCAAATAGGGTGCCCGTCCTGGGGAATAGCCAGATCAACACCTCTTCCTGCAGTTGCAAGCCTCTTCCACCACCTCTGTTTTTGTCTGCAACCCCTCTCTCACTCTAGGAATGGCTGCAGCCTCTTCAGGACTCAGCTCGTTCACTATCGTGGTTTCCACTTCTAGGGAGTGGGGGAGAGGGAAGCCTCTTCTCTCAAACAGGCTCAGGCAGTCTTCCTATGCATTGCCCCACCAGTGCCACTTCCCCAGTGACTGGTTGGGGAATTCAGGCCCACCGTCTACTCCAAATTCCAGCTCAGGGACCCTCTAGTCAGCAGCCAAGACCTTGCTGCATTTCCCTGAGCCCTTTCCTAAACTTCTGGCCTTCCCTGGGTTCTCTGGGTCTGCTGGTTTCACCGCTCCGTGCACCAAGGGAGCAACTGCAGCCTCCATGTCTCTGCAGCCTCCAAAAGGCCACCCTCTTCCCAGGGGCAGCTCTTCCCAGCAGCCCCCTTCTGCTGACAATTTCCTGTCTTTATAACTCTAACCCAGCTGGTTTCTCTTCAGCTGGGCTTCCCCATTCAATAGGGGCATTGCTTAGATCCTGGTTCCCCTCAGCTGTGGCCTGTTGGGTTAATTAGCTACCTTCTCAGTCTACTTTAACCCTTTCAGGGCAAGTGTGTGGTGAACACCCCATCACAACTTGTATCAAGGTGTCACCTGAGCTCTTCAGAAATATTAATTTAATTTAGCCTGACAACACTATATACAGCAAGAAGCCAAGGCAAATAATAGATTAAGTGATTTGTCCAAAGTTACACAGGGTATATGTGGTAGAGTTGGGAACTGAACCAAAAACATGTAAGTCTCAGATGGTTTTGTGGTCAAGATACTGTACTATCTTCCACAAGAGCATTGTTCAAAGCTTGGTCTGTAGAAAGCAGATGTTCTGCTTTCTTACTTTGTTTATTTATTTGTTTGTTTGGTAAAATGCCATGCATGTTTACTATGCTATATATAGTAGGTCAAAAGCTTACCATTTAAACTAGGTTTTGGTGGAAAATTGGAGTTTTGGCTAAACAAAATTTTTCACAAAAAGCATCTGCTTTTCCCACTGAAAATATGGATATTTCATTGAAAAATTGGATATCTGCAAAGCTACACATTTTGTCTCCCCCCCAATTATTTTGATATTTCAATGAAAAGTCAGAATTGTCCTTCAGAAAATTTTAAATGAAAACAAGAGCTTTTGTTAAAATTATACAAGCAAACAAAAGTCTCTTTTTCCAACGGGATCTAATAGACAATATGAAATAATGATAAATGGTCTGATTCTGCCAAATGTATTCCCATTCAAATTGGGTAGGAAACTGAGGATAACATTCCTCCTCCTTCTGTATGAGGTCAGAACTTCAGTTTTCAAATCTCATCAGGGTAAATAGTGCTTTTATGTTCAGACCATTATCAGCCATGTGTAAGCCAAAATGCTGAATATTCTTTATCTCAGTAGATGTCTGGTTGATAAACCCGAGGGTCAGAAGCCTCCTCAGGGCTCCTGTGAACAATGCAACCACTCTTATCTGAATTGTACCATGTCAACAACCTATCTCTTGCTCCAGGTGAATTTCATTCACTCCACAGCAAGAAAAATTCCCTAGCAATACCCGAAAATGAGATTCTTGTTGTTGCACCCAAGTGTTTAGATGCCTCTCTTGTCCTAACCGGATACCTAAATGAAGAAATATCTATCCAGCACCTTTGTACTCTTTAAAGCACAGTGACAAAACTCATGGACAAAAGCATCTCTGCAGTTGTAATTTGCCTTAAGTTTGACTCTAAAGCAGTGATGCCCAACGCTATTACACAGGAGGGCTACATAAATCTAAGCAGAGACTTCTGTGGGCCAAACAGATTGTACATATTTTAATAAGATGTAAAGTCACCTGTATTGATTTCTGTTTTAAGTTTGTTTGTTTAGTTTATATTTAGGTAGGCTGTTTCTATGTTTAGTATTGTCTATTTACACACTTGTGTATGATGTAAAATGATGACAAAATGCTAATGAATTGGCTATTAGTATATTGTGTTGAAGCAGGCCCTGAGCATTCTGAAATGCTCTGGTGGGCCATGTACGGCCTGCAGGTCACAGGTTGGGCACCCCTGCTCTAAAGTACAGAGAGAAAAATAAGAGACTGGTCCTGTAGCTCTTTCTCAGGTTGATTGCATTGACTTGCCATTGAAATCCCATTGAGTTCATTGGGACTGAAAAACGTGAGTAAGGGCTGCAGGACTTGGACCTAAGTTAGTAAGATGAACAATGGAATAATGCAAATCACTCGTGTTCAGGATCTGTTTGAATAAGTACATGTCATAAAGAAGCTACTTTAGGTGAACCACATGGTCATTGGATGGGCAGATAAGAGACTGTGTAGTTACAAATGAAGATAGGCCCCTCATGGCTGATGCAATTGTCAGGTTATTGGTAAAAGGGGTCAAAGACAATAATTGGGCTGGATCTAGTAAAAAGATCAGCTGATGACTAGCTCCTGAGTGATCCAATTTTTTATCTTTGTATCTTCTCCCAAATTGACACAAGCTACACAGCTGAATTGAATTTTATTTGCCAATTGAAATGTGGTCATTTAGAGAGGTATGGGTGTTGTGAATCTGTGTCACAGTAAAAGTGAGAATTTTATTGAATTCAGAATTTGGTTATGAGTAAAAGAAAAACATAGGAAATAACTCCTCCTTAATCCTAAATTGAAAATCAAACTCTATCAGTCTAGTACAATATATCCTGCTCTTTTAAAATGATTTTGGTTACACTTATTCCAAAGGAGATCGTGGGTACTCACTACAAAGCATATCTATCCCACAGGATTTCTACATATAATTTCTCAGGTGATGTTTTACGTGACTTCTTATGGTTCTCATCCTGATTTGTAATTTGTAGTCCTAAATGTTTTTTAGATATGCCCTCCCATCTCTGTAACTTTCTCCTTCCCTCTCCCTCATCTTTTATCTTCACATTCAGATGTATTTCACTCTAATCCTGAATCTATTATTCTGTATATGTCAACTAGACAGTATAGTCTAGTACTATAGTGGTAACTGTCAGTGTTCTTAAAAATCAGTCTAGACTGCATGCACTGATTTACAGGGAAAACTGCTTTCCTAATGTTAGAGACAAGGTGGGTGAAGTATTATCTTTTATTGCAGTTGTTCCCAACCTTTCTGGCTCGAGGGCCACAGATGTCATTTTTACAACCCTAAAGGGCCGCCAGTCTCTGCCAGCAGGCCTCTTCTCCCCCTCCACCCCACTGCAGCCAGACAGAAGGAGTTCAGCGAGGAAGCTACCTCCTTGCTGATCTTCTGTCTCCCTGGCTGCAGCAGGGAAACCGCAGGCATCCTGTAGCCCTGTGCACTCCACCTGGGTCCCTAGGCAGTGGCTCCCTTCTGCAGCCCGGAGGATGAGAGATCAGTGCTCCCCTCCTTCTGGCTCCAGCAGGAACCCCAGCGCCTATGGACCTATGTGTAGCACTTTTGTCATGCTCCCTGCTACAGCCAAGGGGAGAGGAGTGCTGATCTCCCATCCCCTTGGCTGCAGCAAGGAGCCTGCACCGGTCTTTTTTGCCCCACAGAAATGCACTCCCCCTGGGTCCGTAGGCAGCGGCTCCCTTCTGCAACCAGCAGGAGGGGAGTCGTGGGCCACTTTGAAAGCCCTCACCTGCCACTTTTGGCCCCCAGGTCACAGGTTCAGAACCACTGTTTTATTGGATGCAACTGTGGTTGTTGGAAAAGACAAGCTTTTGAGCTTTCCTGAGCTCTTCTTCAGATCTGGAAAAGGTAACTAGAGGGTCATAGCTAATACCAGGTGAGGCAGATTTTTAAACCTAAGGGATTAGCACATTACAAGAAACAATTTACAGTGAAATGGGCAATTAACACCTCTGCAGTCATAGGACAAAAGCGGGTTAGTAGGCTACAGATTGTGTAATGAACCATACAACCAGTGTCTCTGTTGAGACCATGATTGCTAGTGTCTAGCACAGGCCTGCCAACAGGTGAGGCAAAGGGGGCAGTTGCCCAGGGACCCAGTAATTGAAAAGGGCCCGGGCAGATAGGATAGATACCATGTGCAGTGGGTGAAGCTTTCCCTCAGAGAGGCTGGCTTCCCATCCTGCCTCTTCAGCCTGCAACCTGCCCACATTACACCCTGGGCCTCGCCCCCTCCCCTATTAAGCTCACTTACCACCACGTCCCTTCCCCCATCCTCTCAGCCTCACTGTTTATTGCAATCCTCCTTCACCCCCCACTCAGCCCCC